>JAOBAZ010283827.1:0-14499 GCA_026546875.1 Pteroeides caledonicum
ATTCACCCCTGCTTCCCCTTGTGTCCGAGTTTGTCCTGACTTTTCACACCCTTCCCTCCGGCTTGGACATCCTTTGCAAATGGCTTCCTACAGCGCGCTCAATAAATGTATTCCTTCGCAGAGTAACGAAAAACACTTACGGTCGACGTCCATCTGCTTAGATTGCCATAACATGATCGTACGTTGAACTAATTCTTCTTTTTCGCAACAACCTTTGTAATCCACAAAATTCTCATCCAATACCCTTTTTAGTTCTTTTACAGACAACGTTTGGATTTCGTTGGCATTTTGAATGCTATCCAGATGAACACAGTTCGCTTTAGATCGACCATTCTACATTAAAATAGCAATGTATGATTCATTTTCAGTTATACCGACGCTCACAAACACTAATTGCTTTTAAAGTGTCTGCACAATATGATTTTTTTAGTAGAAAGCTACTAGTGACCTGTTCAAATCAGGAGTATTGACAAACTGTGTTTTCTGCCACATTTTAAAAATACGAGTAAATCCAAAAACGTCTCTTGTGTAGCATTATTTTTCTTGCTTTGGTCTAAGAACGATGTTTATGAAGTGTTAACATGAAAACGAGGCTCGTATGGCAGAGTACTGGGAGCTAGTTTTGATGCTGTTGTTTTATCTCGACGAAAATTGATATTTTGCAATAAATATGTACATATGCTTTGGTTTAACCATAGTCAGCAGAGTAGATGGTCTGGAAGCTTGTTGAAAATTCAATAGAACTCATTATCTATGTTGATCTCGGTTTATGCAAAATGTGTGCACCCTCGTTATCACGTGCCAATTGTACTTTACGGCGATCATAAATAATAAATAATCTCTATTGTTCAAACTCATGGGTGAGTGCTTTTCCCAACATAGGCGTACGGAACAGGCGGGCAGGTACCCCCCCAAATTTCGGGAATCAAGACATTCGGGCTAAAATTCGAGCAAACTAAAAAAAGAATTACACGGCATGGACGTGATAGCTATTTCTATTAAGTTAATTGTATAACCTCTTAGTCTCAAACATAGAAATTGTTTGCACACGCAATACAATGTTAAAATTCTGGCACTTCGGGCGATTTTTGTTTGCCCCCCCGTCGACGTTGTTCCCGTACGCCTATGTTGCCGAATTATTCTTATTGGTTGTCTACCACAATATTCAATAGGCACGTGATCACGAAGGTGCACAAACTTCCATAAACCTAGACAATAACATAGATAATCAGTTCTATTCAATATTTTTTGAGCTTCCAGGCTATCTACTCTACTATGGTTTAAGAATGAGGTGTGCGGCTATAGATAATGGAAAGAGGAATGGATTGAATGAATTGACAACTTCAGCGATCTTGCTCAAAGCGGCAACAAAGATTGCACAATTTCCTATAATAATTATGCGCATTATGTACGGGAACTAGTATATGCGCATGATTACTAAGGATGTGCCGGATACCGGATTCCCGGTATCCGGTAATTTTGCGATATCCGACAGTATCTGGTAATGTGGTATCCGACAGTATCTGGTAATGTGGTATCCGGCAGTATCCGGTAATGTGGTATCCGGTACATTCCTAATGATTACCATATTATGAGAAGTTGTACAGTCTTTGTTTACGGTTTTGTCAAGATAGCTGAAATTGCCAATCCATTCCCCTTTCTGTTATTTATGGTGCGACTAACGGTCAGAGTTTGGAAAACAGCGCAGTTTTCGAACATGTCCACCCCTATATAATAGACCTCTTGAACGGGGAGGACGGAGCCTAGCTGGAGTTAAACTACTTTCTTCCAGTGGATCCCTTTAAAAACAGTACCTTCTCCAACCAAGCTCTACTTGGTTGTTGCGGGGATGAGCTCTCGTTGGTTGCATGGTGTATATTATGGTTGTCACCACTCCTTGATTCATCAGTGCTCACCGATCCTTCAACGTCCATTGTACTCATGAAGGAGTGAAGCAGACCTCGCCTGCTGCTCGTTGTCCCGCCCGAATCTAATCCTTCACTAAGGTCCCGCATAAAGCCAAAAAAGTCGTGCCTTGACTGGCTGGACGAGGGTTGTTGGTTGAACGCTGTCGATGCATCTTCCTGTGTAGCAGCGGAAGAACTCGCTGCAGGGATTGTATTAGGCCTTTGATAATTAACGATAACATCCACGAGATCTTGTTTTTCTCGGCAACCAGCCGACGAAACGTTATTTTGTTGCAAGAAAGTTTTTAGCTCTTTCACAGAAAGCAGCATGAGTTGAGACGGAATAAAAGGGTTGGAGTCCGAGAGGGCGTGACATTTTAAGCAATGCTTTGTGTTCCGTTGTGGTAGGCTTTGTCCTTTCTTAAAGCAAGCACTGCAATAAAATAGTCTGCATGCCGTACAACGGTTCTAAAAAGATACAGAGAGTATTTAGTTGGAATAGAACGATAAAGTATCGGAAGCCATATAGTGCTAGAAGCCAAATAAACTTAACTGAAATAGTATTAAATTTTCCCCAGCGCGCGCCTTTCACCGAGAATTAACGCTACAAACTTCGAGAGCCGCCGCCATCTTGGATCGATTTCAATCTCATTATTTTTTGGGTCAAAGTTCTCGTGTGACGTCATTAGTCGGTAAACCACAACAATCGGCGTTTAGCGTGTTTGAAAGACCCTACTCATATCGGTAACTTACAATTCCACGACTTTTTCAACATGTACCTGGTTATTTCTTCACAAACACTTTTGATCCACAAGAAATTGTTATTGCGTGCTAGGCGTCTTACCTACTAATGACGTCAGCTAATATATTTCTGCATAAATTTGAATATCGGTTTGTCATCCAAGATGGCGGCCGTTGCCGAACGTTGCAGGCTTTTTCCCCGATGAAGGAAAACTACATAATAAAAACTACCATACCAGACATTAGTGGAGGCCCTCTATCAATATACGGTAAGAAACAATCTACTGCCTTTAATCTATTACCTTTAATTATGGTCTAACAAGCACTAGGTAAGGGTCACATTTTTTAAGGTGGTCGTACACAAAATGCAAAAGAAAATTTTCGAATTTTCAAATTTACCAGCTTTTCAAATTTCATTTGGCCGCAGTGTGGAATAATACAATTTCCTTGTGGATATTATTCATTTTCCTTAAAAACTTTTAAAATATTTTTGGTTTTTCGGTTCCGCCAATAAACAAAGGTCCCGAGATATAAACACTAAACACTGTTGTTTTTTTCCGTTCCGCCCATAACCAAAAGGAGTCCCAGATAACATTGCCGGGATGAACCGATTGATCGGCGCAACAGATTATCGGCCGATAATCGCGCAGATCGCATTATACACGTGGCGCAGCCGGTAAACTGTACTCTGGCCACGTTGAACTGGCTGGTGCTAGCCAGTAAACTTCATTTTTTGGCATAAAAATACGAGAACAGGCTGTACCACGCCCCTTCTACACAATATACTATACTAATATTATACTGATATTATTTATAAAATAAGCAAAGTACTAATGGGTTTATATCAGAGTATATAAACACGGTTTTTCCCGCACTTTTTTCACCGTGGCATAATTTTTAAAGTTTCAATATTTTAAGCCTGATATTCTATAAAAGAAATATAAAATAATTTCTAAAAACAAAATCTATCCGATTGGCCTGAGCACGTGACCACGAGGAATTTTCCGTTGACCCGTACCCAGGCCTCACTTCAAGCACAGAATAAAGATATAGAAGCACTGACCTGTATTTAAGATTTAAGTAATATATAAAATGGTTTTCCTTGAATATACTTTGATATAAACACTTGGGATGTTGCTCAACTTTCGACAAGCTAAAAAACACTCGCCTACGGCTCATGTTTTTATTACGCTTTTCGAAAGTCTTGCAACATCCTGCATGTTTATATCAGAGTATAGAAACACGGAAAACCATTTTAATTGTATATTACTTAAATCTTAAATACAGGTCAGTGCTTCTAATGGTGCTTCTGTACAGATTTTCGTTCTGTGCTTGAGGCGCGGCCTGGGTACGGGTCAACGGAAAATTCCTCGTGGTCACGTACTCAGGTTACAATTACTCTGTTTTTTAGAAATTAGGGAGATTAGAACAACAGAGAACAACATTATTATCTACTGTGGTATTATTGAACATGTGTTTCAAGGAATAGTGAATGGCTTTCTTCACCTCTTTAAGGTAATCCCACATGGGGATATTTTATTACATCTGATGTACTATTTTAATAAACACGAGAGCAGGAGTGTTTTTATCAGTTACAGAACACGAGGCGCCGATAGTGATAAAGTTGGGGGTTTTAAAAGGCTTAAAGTTAAAAAGCGAGCCATCTAAATAATGACTTCCTTGGCGAAGCAATTTCGATTATATCTAAGACGAGAAAATCAAAGGTAAAATTCAAGCAGATCAGACAAAATTTGAGTTTATCAGATATAAAACCCACTTCAAGGTAATGATTTCTTTGTGTTTTTCTTGTAAACTATTAAAGAGCTTTTCTGGGAGTATTTCACGGAGAAATTGCATGAAAATTCGATGCATGTACCTAATGCATGCCAATCATAGCAATTCATTGCACTTCAACACTTTCTCTTTGTCTTCGAAGAGTACATGTGATGTAGGTGGTTTTATTAAATAAAATCAATGAATTGAAGCAGTTGTTTATGGTGACCACTTTCCAAAACGTTGATGATCGCATGACGTTTTTTTAAATGTTATTGCTTTTCTATCAAAAGTTCTACAGCCCTGATGCAAGGAATACAGCATCTCTGGTAAGCAGAGGCTAGCACTTTGAAAGTGGGGGGGGGGGGTGGCACTGACCAAAAAGGGCTCTTGAGTTTATATTATATGAATGATTGAATGTATGTATTATGTTACATACCATATCAAGTATGTGTTTAACATAATTATATGCATGTTGCAATCAAAATTGAAAGCCAAGTAACAACAGTTTTCAATGGTGTTTATCAACTTTTTTTACATGTTTATACTATATACCATTACATTTTGCAGGTATCACCCCAATAGGTCCAAACCAATAAATTCACTTTTCCCAACGGGGTGAACTCAGATTGCCTCAAATTATCAACCGTGTTAATCATTAATTCTTCGGGCATATTAACATTATTAGATCACCATTGGACACAAAATTTGTCAAAAAGCAGACATCCAGCTGTTGTTGTTTACATTTTATGCGAGCTGCTTGCCTGCCATGTTTTTGAGCCCACAATCTGTTGGTTTTCTTGTGCAAGTCATATTTTTTAAATCAAGTTCTATTTCCTTCAGGAAGTTTTTTGTTTCAAAACAAGCTATATTTTTTACAACAAGTTTTATGTTTGAAAGAATTTGAAATTTTGGAAAAAGCATTGTTCTATTTACTGCTGAACGTTTTCATGTGCCTGTTTTAAAGTATGATTTTCCATAACAAGTATTGTGTTTTGAAGAAGTATTTTTGTTCCGTCTGGCATGCCATAAAAATATGACTGTTCTAGATTTTTCTTTTGCAATATTTAGTAAGATCAGAAGCAATATACTCATTTTTTGAACTTTATACTTTTCAGTAAATTCAAGAGTATGTCCTCAACAGCTGCATACCTATTTTAAAATCAAGGTTCCCTAGGTATCAATTTCCCTATCAATAGTTAACTAAAGTCCTGTAATGAAACATGTCATTGGACCAGGACAGTCAGGGGATTAAGGTAGCCACATTTATTCTTTTGTTTATACATATTTTACTCAAAAAACCACGTATGAGTAACATAGCAAACTGACAGAGCTAAGTATGTTTATTTGTATATCAGTGGTGTTTCACATTCTCATCCTAATATAAAAATTATTAAAATTTCAGCAATGAGAGCTGTCTTGATACTGAAACCCTTGTTCAGTTGGCCACATGTTTGGCTTGTGGTGAAAATAGTAGTACATGTTTTATGCACTCTTTCATCACTGTGATTGTTTAGCGGTGTTTTATGCACTCTTTCGTCACTGTGATTGTTTAGCCATGGTGTTATTGTGCTGGCTGCAGCTCTCCTCTTGACAGGTCTTACTCTGGCTAACCCCAGACGATTTTGTAAGTTTGTAAAGTTTGCAAGTAATGAACTAATAGGAAACCTATTAATTGAGCTAGCCTATCTACTAATTTTTTTTTCATAACCATTTCACTACTTGAGTGGCCCAAACTAGACAGTTACATTGACAGTAAGACATATTTTGGTCTGTATAATTCCACAGAATAGATTAACCAACCAGAAGTCCAACCCCATGTCATTCTTATTGAAGTTCATGTTTTTCATGTTTCCACATATCTGTATTAGTTTAGACTTGGAACTGGCAAAGTCATGTATCACAGATAGGATAAATTTATTTGTACAACATACGGGGACTGCTCGATATTGTATTCTATTGAGGAAAGTGTCAAATAGTTTTACTACAGAAAGAACTCAAGCTGCTAAATGGTTAAAAAGAATATACCAGTACATAAACAGGAATCATATTAGCCTTTTGACTGTTCAGGACATCCTTAATTTATTATGTTTGCTTTGAAGTACAAACCAAATGATTTCTTGTTAAGAACTTGTATTATAGTTATGTACACAGATCTGGCGAACAACTATTTACTGCTGTGGTGATAAATTTGCAATAAATCAAGTCCATTTTTATTATTTAGCTGTTCATCACTAGTGGCTTCTTACAATGTCTTATTATTTAGAAACAGTTACATGTTACATTTCTATGCTGTATTCTTTTGGTTGATACTGTACAGCATTAAAAATCATGTATTAAACATCTTATAGTATGGCACAGTATTTGACATTGGGAGCACATGGCAAATACTCTCCACCTTGAAATGTTTAAATACACATATGCAATAATGGGTGTTAACAGTGATTATAAAATGCTAGTATGAAGATGAATTCACATAATTTTTTTTTCACAAAATGAATTGAGACATCTTAGAACTTAGAGAACAACACAATTCAAAATGTTTAATTTCGGGCTGCTTGTCTTCGGGCTCTTGTTCTAGTTATTACAAGGGTTAAAAACTGCATGAGTATTTTGAAATCTAGCTCAATATTTCCGAAAGGACCTTTGAAATTATCAGATCAACTAAACAGCAAACACCGTTTTATAAGAGATGAGGAGAGTACCAACTGCAGTTTTCTGTGACCAAGACTGTCTCTATCGATTGTAAATTCCGCCGGCGATCAGAGTGTAAATTGGTTATTATTTCTGTTTTACAGTTTATCAAATGGAAAAACGACGAGAAACGTTTACGGTCTCCAAGGAAATATTAGTTTAGCCGAACTACAGTAAGTCCTTGCTACATATCCCTATCCATCACATTATCCCATGTAAACAAACCACGAACAAAGTAAGGACAAGTTTATCACAAGCAAACGGCGACAAGTCGACAAAACGTTTCCACAAATATCGATATCATATTGTATTTGGGTCTTAACTAGTATAGTTATAAAATACTTTTGGTTGGATCTGAATATTTGATAGCTTATTTAGTATTTTCATGCTGGCCTAAGTTAGCCGTATAAAAACAAAGGCAAAGCCAAAGGAGACAAATTGACCGCTCTGTGTACGATGTCGATCAACAATCGTGAATTTTTTGTTACTAAGTCAATATTATTTCACGAGATGGCAAGGATGATCGATCAGTTTGGACAATGTGATCTTTTTATGAATGTTCCATACCATCTGCGCTGATTATATGCACTCATAAAATCATACAGCCGTATATCGCTGTTTGATCAATTGTTATAACACATCAACACACACACAGTCGCTCAAATTATTTAACTCACCTTTCTTTTGAATAATGTAAAAGTCACAGCACAGCTACCGCATAACGGACTCGTCATTCTACGTGGCTAAAATCCAGATATTTTGCTAAAAACCACAAACGAAGAGTTCCACATGATATCTTGTTTGTTCCACAGCCAGAAAGTCGGCTTCTATTAAAGCTTTTCAGTTTGATGACGCGGGTCATTACCCCGGGGTAAACAACCGCTTGTTGATACGAATGGCAATGACGTCAACCACCTAAGACGAAAACCTGCAAAAAACAGTGTGATAACGGAAACAGCAACGGCTGCGTCGATGATTGATGAAATGAAGTGTTGAGTCGGCCATTAACTCAACATCGAGTGAAAAAGTCACTTGCATAAAACGCTAATAATTTTATACATAACAGCTTGTTTACAACGTTTCCTTTGTTCAAACTTCAAGTCACGTTTGTCGTCTGACGTAACATCACTATGGGCATGCGCAGAAGCTACTTCATTATCCACTTTGCCGCATTGGTGTTGTCAAAGGTGAAAGCAAGCCGATAGTTTTTTGCCATCGCATTCCCACCAAAATAAATTAAAGAGAGAGAAAAACATGGAAGTGAGAATGAGCATGAAGAAACGCGTGTGAGTTAGATCCACCAGACAGCTTCGACGCGAAACAAAACGCGGAAAAGAGATGTTCGTTGAAGGTCTTCGTAAGTCTGGTTTACTTTGGTTTAATCAGAACACAAATGATATCATACAAAGACAGAAACGCGAAAACTGATTTATATGAGCAGCTCTCTATGGTATGTTCAGTAAGGACAGTAAGTATAATCAAGTGTCAACATTTTCATATTCAAAATAAAATGTTTTTAAAGGAATAAATATATGTTGTTTACCGACTGGGAGGTCGGTACTGAAAAAATATTTTCTCGAGATTGAGACGCTTCTGAGACTGAGGGAAAATATTTTTTCAGTACGGACCGACCTAAGCGGTAAACAACGTTTTTATTTTTTTGTTCTTATAATTAGGCAATTCACGTTGTCAAATGCATAGCTAAATGAACATAGAGGTGCATAAATTTATATGAGAAAACAACGAGCCAAAACAAACAAATTCACTCTGATAACTACCATCTGAATAAATTTTTTGTTTTCTTTTTGAACAGGTTACATTAGTTTTTGAATCAATTTTAAAGATTTAAGGAAGATTTTTAAAGATTTTAGCACTTATAAACAAATTTGTTGCAAAAATAACACTTTTGGACCACGGTCAAAATATCGTAAAAAGCCGCCCGCTGCTGCAGCCAATCAGATTGCAGGAAATCAAAAATATCACTAGGCACGTACAAATAAAAAAATAAAGCACGTTATTTTAGTAATAGCAGCACAATAGACGTGCAATCGTACTTGAAAGACCTTCTAAAATAATGCATACACTCCTTTCTCGTAGCTTGCATGCTTGTCGAGATATTTCCATGAAAATAAGCCACACAAGCCACCGCCTCTTTGTAAAAGATCCACTCGAAAATAAATGACAACATTTAAGTAAACCCTTTCAAGACGGTAGCTTTACCTATAGACAAGTAAAATTGTCGGTTGCCGTCGGGAAAGAGATTGTTAACGAGATAGTTTTTAAGGAAATTTCCTTAAAAAAAGGTTTGTACTATGTAGTACAGGAAAATGTGTTTTGCGGTTTGTAAAATTTTTCATCTTATTGTGGGCACCTTCCCGCACCGAAATAAGCTATATAGGTAGGATTTTTTGAGAGCCCTGCCGCTTTCAAATAGATTGTGGCTCACTGAAGTGTTTATCCCACTTATAAGTGTTTAAGAATAGCTTTTTTTTAGTTTCGAGCATCTGGACAATTTTGTAATTCGTCTTTAAGAGCATAAACGTCATCTTCCCCTTCAAAGTTCGTGTTTTGCCGTTACAGCTATACAGCTGTAACGGCAAAAACAGCTATATAGCTGTAACGGCAAAACACGGCAAAAACTTTGAAGGGGAAGATGACATTTATGCCCTTAAAGACGTATTACAAAATTGTCCAGATGCTCGAAACTAAAAGTAAAAAAAAGCTATTTTTAAACAGTTATAAGTGGGATAAACACTTTTATAGTGAAGCACACGGGTGTGTAACGCAAAATTCATGACTTGCGAAATCCGTGACCATAGTCAATCAACGTGAATAATAATTCAGTATGTGATGAAAGATTGGAACATATATACATTTCTTTGTGTTCTTATATCGATTTGTGATATACATTAGAGGTTTTTTTGTGTACTTGTCTTCAGTTATGTAGATATGTGCAGCCATTGTGATTAAGATGTCTATAAATCAGCCTCAAACTGAGAGTTTCTTGAAAGAGTTCGTGCTGTTTATGTCTTTACTAGCGTTCTTAGTTTCTTAAAATAAGTCTGTACCACTCAAATACATACGCATTTATTACAGTTTATAAAAGTTTTTGTCCAACATAGTAATTTGCTATCGTAAAATACATAGCGTATTTATGCTTCGGTATTCAGCGTGCGTGTTCGACCGCTAGGGTAAGATCTCAAAATGCTACAACGTCGCCATTTTTTAGTTTTTAGCAAGAGTCACATATTTAAAATAAGCAACGCCTTTCACTGATTTGAAATCCGTGACTTAATGTATGTTCATTTATTTTGCGGTGGCCCAGTGTATTTCGTAATGGTCACTGTATTTTGCAATGGTCACATATTTTTCGCAATGGTCATATATTTCGTTTGACACCGGCTTTTTCACGTTGGGACGTTGATAGCTGGGGAAGAAAATTAGTACGCGGTGTTGAAGAATGTACAAACAAAGTTTTGTAATAACGCTTTCAGCTTCAACGGTGACTTCTAATATTTCACTCTGTCTAACCCAAGAGTATTCTACTTATCATTGTGGGATCCCTGGGGAACAAAGAGTTATAGATTTTCAGTTCAGATATTTGTCGAGTCAGAAGTAACTTTACCAAATATATTATTGGTTTAACAGAGCCTTTCCTAATGAAATCTCAATACTACACAGTTTAGAGGTGTGGTCACTGACGTCACCCTGTGACGTCTCTTGACTATGCTTTTATATAGAACAATGAAAAATACAGAGTGTCGTCCTAAAAAATAAACCCTTTCAAATTCAAACCTGCCATAAATTATTACAGTAACTCGCTGATGCGTCATTGCGGCACGAATTACCTCTTGAATGTGGTGAAAACATGGGATCTGAGAGTGTATTATAGGGTCAAGCTTACATCAAGTACACTTCGACAGACTTATTGGGAGCATTTGGTCAATCTGTTAAGATCTGGTCATTTTGTTGCGAAGGCTTTTTGAGTTAATCGACTTTATGTTTTCCTCAACACGTCTAATACGAAGTTGAAACTTATTTCAAACTTTGACCTCAATACTGCACACTTTTAATTTCACTACTGCGCATTTTTTTATTCAATACTTCACATTAAGATTAATCGACTTTATGTTTTTATCTCCCTCACTTCTTCAGCACATCTAATACAAAGTTGTAATTTATTTCCAACTTTGATTTCAATACTACACACTTGACTTTAATACTGCATATTTCTTATTCAATATTGCACATTAAAATTTATTGACTTTATATTTACATCTACTTTACTTCTTCAACATATCTAATACAAAGATGAAAATTATTTCAAACTTTGATTTCAATATTATACACATTTACATATACTGTACATAATTTTTATTCAACACTGCACATTAAAATTTATTGACTTTATATTTTCATCTACTTCACTTCTTCAGCGCATCTAATACAGAGTGGAAACTTACATCAAACTTTGATTTCAATACTGCACACTTTCTTTAAAACTGCACATTTTTTATTCAATACTGCACACTAAAATAGGCCCTGTTGTTTAACACGCAACAAGACCACGTATAGGGTTTACGTATACTTCCTCAACGACGTCACAAATCTAGCCATTGTTGATACAGTCGTCAGCGCCAATACAAACTTTGACAGCGCCGGAGATGTATTATAGAGATGTATTAAAAAGTTCTTCAGAACAGTCGAAAGTATATATAAATTTTATAAAGTATATAAAGCCTATAAAAAAATGCGCTTTAAAAGCGTCTGATAACCATATTAAGGGTTATTACGATTTAGCAGTATAACAAGCGGATATAAAAATAAATTTGTCATGCTTATGGCGCCACTCATACTACAGCACAGCTATGAATATCCAACCAGGCTTTCATGACTTATTTTAATAGAAATATCGCGGCAAGTATGTAAGCCATGAGGTTGCTATATCAAAATTTCATTATTAATGGCCCGTAAGCAAACGTTTATATTTTTTAATCTGTTATGGTATATATTTTTCCGATGTTTCGCAGCACGCATGTGGAAACATTGAAAATAGAGAAGGAAATGGATCGGCAACTTCAGCTATATTGAGGAAACCGGAAGGAAAAAGTGTCCATCTTACTATGGTAAGCATAGACTAATTTAAGTGCGTATTCAACGAAAACATTTCTGCAAGTTTTTAATTTCTACAACTTTTTAAAGCAGGGTTCATACAAAACTTAAATGTCCCTGAATATCCTTGAAGTTGAAATAAATAATTCAAGGTCTTTAAAGTGCTTGAAAGTCCTTGAATGCCAAGTTTTCTTGGTCACCGTTTGTAAACATAGCAACTATGTGCCCGATTTCCCTTTTATTTCTTAAAAGCACAAGTAGAGATACTCATGCTTTTCAGTCAAATCGAAGTTTTATTGGTGCTTGAATTTTCCAAAATATGCCATGAAAGAACTTGAAAAGTTTTTTGCTCCCTCCAATGTACGAATTTTGTTAAAAGTGGAAGATAATATTTTATGAGTAATTTAACTTTCTATAAACCAAGCACTTTCCCGAATGACAAGTAAAATCGTCTGGCGTTAGAGAGAGTAAAATACTAAAGTGCTACGATCGTCAATATTGGGTTAACCAAACATGGCAGATAGATTATTAAGCCTCTATTAACCAGGCAGTTTCCCCACTGAGAAGTAAAATTGTCTGGCGCTATACAGAGTAAATACTAAAGTGTTACGGTGGTCAATATAGGGTTAATGTATAGTAGATGGTCGATAGATTATTAATGCCTATTCGAAAATTCTACGTTGTAATAGGAATGGTAATTTAACTGCCCACTCCAAGTTAGCACCTGGGTGCCATAAAAAATTTGGCTAAGCTTATCATTGTGGGGGAGGATGTCGTCAAGTAAAAGAAACAAATAAATTTTCCAAAGAAGGACAGTAATATTTTCCCTTCGCTTCTCGTGACAAGCACGTGGAAGGAAGTTTCCCTCCAAAGCGGAAGGTCTTCTGGGTGTCACATGCAGCAAAGAATAAGACACTACTTCATTATTTAAAGTGTCTATGCTCCGAAATTTTTTAGTGTAGAAGCGGAGCGTTAGTTATGTGGGGTTTATCATGATGTGACGTATTTTTGAGAATGGCGTTGGAGCGTTTAAGGTGGTCCACTACTAACAAAATACCATTTTACCATATTTTCAAAAACTACAGGAGTACAATCCTGAGCGTTCACTGAATGGAATCTCAAAATTTTGCGGTGAAACATACAGTGGTAAAGCAGCAATCCCGCAATTACTGATATTCATTGAGGTTCTACCCAGAGCATAGCCGGGAATGTTATTGGCTTGGTGTATTCTTTTATTGCTCTTTTGTATTGTTCTCTATAAGTTATTAATATATGCAAAATATCTTTAAAGCGTGTTTTCTAAGATACTAAAAAAACTCAAGTTCCATATTTCATGCAAGATAACTCAAAGAGTAATTGCGCTATCGTTGTCACATTTGCAGGACCAACAGCTTATGCCTTTGTCTCGGAGATGAACTAAAGGAATTGCAATCGGTTAAGGTACGATGGAATAGGGTCAGTGTATATGAAACGACTGGTACATCCTTCAATTCAAATAGCTGTCCAATTGGCAGTATTGCACCAATGCTCATAGTTGTAGTTCATCTCCGAGATAGCGACATTCATTCCTGAATAAAAGTTTGTCCATGCATCTATTCTTATTGCTAGTCTAGTTATTGTGTTTACAAAATGTGGTCATTTTGACCAGTCGATGCGCGGTATCTCTGTAGCCAAAGTAACCATGCACTTGTACAATGTGTTTTTACATTCAAAACAACTAGTTAAACAACAACATTGAAAAAATTTTGGATCAATGTGAGTGGTAAAGAAAAGTAAAAATTTAGTAGCGGACCACCTTAAAAGTGTGGCCGGGGGGTGAATGAAGGTGTCCTGTGACTGGGAATAATGACAGTTAATATTAAGCCTTTATTAACCAGGCAGTTTCCCCACTGACAAGTAAAATTGCCTGGCGTTAGACAGAGTAAATACTAAAGTGCTACGGTTGTCAATATAGGGTTAATATAGTAGATGGCCAGTAGATTGTTAATGCGTATTCGGAAATTCTAGGTTTTAATAGTACAAGTAATGTCACGTCTGTGACGTCCTAACTCGCCAAAGACGACGTCGCCAACAAATTAGGACGCCAGTTTCCCGCGAATCCACGCCATCTCGCGGCGTCCTCTTTGACGTCCACGTCCTCTTGCTAAATCTGTCTGTAGAGTGTTTTCACACACGTGACGGCCAGCCATGCGTGGTTGCTAAAACAATAGGAGATTTCTCAATAACAAAAGAGCTAAATTCTCAAGGGATCAATTTAGGACACCAACATGGC
>JAOBAZ010283938.1:0-14498 GCA_026546875.1 Pteroeides caledonicum
TCGGGTAATATGTAAAGGTGAAAGTTGTTCTCCGAGTGAGTGAAACCATACTGGGAAAAGCGAAAAACCAGCTTAACTGCAGCTGGGAATCGAACCCACGACATTCGGTTTACTAGTCCGACGCTCTAACCACTGAGCTACACGGTGAAGACGGAGAAGACCGAGGAAATGGCTACTATATACTGACTGTCGAGACAAATCTAGTCTCCTCGAGACAACAACGAACTATACTCAGTTCGATTTTACTGGTGTTTATGATAGATATTTTTGTACTGGGGTAATATGTAAAAGTGAAAGTTGTTCTCCGAGTGAGCGAAACCATACTGGGAAAAGCGAAAAATCAGTTTAACCGCAGCTGGGAATCGAACGTACAACTAGTAGTACAAAAGAATGTACAACTAGTGGAATGGGCAAGCGGAAAACAGTGACGGTAATGCGCTTATTGCAGCAGAAAGTAAGACTTTCTGGAGTGATATATGGAGTACAGAGAAAGAACACAACAAAGAGGCTGATTGGTTGAAGGAAATGAAAAAAGAATTGGGAAAGGTAGAACAAAGAAATGTCTCGATTGACGAGACTAAAGTTAAAAGCCAGTGCAAAAAGATTCCAAACTGGAAAGCGCCCGGACATGATGGGGTACAAGGGTTTTGGCTAAAGAAACTTGATAAGCTATACGAAAGGATAACAATTCAACTTAATGAAATGCTAGGGGGAAATAAAGAAACACCAGCTTGGATGACGTATGGGAGAATAGTGCTGGGTCAAAAAGATGCAGCAAAGGGAAATGCAGATGATAACTTTAGGCCTATCACTTGCCTTCCACTCATGTGGAAGTTAATGACCGGGATTATCTCAGAAGAGATATATGGCTTTATTGAAGATGAAAAACTATTTCCAGAAGAGCAGAAAGGCTGCAAAAGGAAAAGTAGGAGCACCAAAGATCAGTTGTTAATTGACAAAAGCATACTGAAAAATTGCAAGAAAAGAAAGACAAATCTAGCTATGGCGTGGATAGATTATAAGAAAGCCTATGACCTTATCCCCCATAGCTGGATCTTAGAGTGTCTTGAGATGTTTGGTATTGCTGGCAATGTCAGACGTTTTATCGCAGGAAGTATGAAGAACTGGAGACTTCTGTTGACCTCGAATGGGTCGGATCTGTGTGAGATTATTGTAAACAAAGGGATTTTTCAAGGAGATAGTCTGTCTTTGCTGATCTTTGTTGTACGTATGATCCCTGTCTCTCATATTACGAAAAGTGAAAACATCCTACGAATGGGGAAAGAAGGAATTCAAACGAAACCATCTTTTCTTTATGGATGACCTAAAACTTTTCGGAAAGAACGAAGATCAAATAGATACTCTGGCGCAAACAGTGTACCACTTTAGTGAAGATATTGGAATGGAATTTGGCTTGAAGGAATGTGGAGTGGTTATCATGAAGAGAGACAAAGTGGTCACATTTGACGGAATTCATCTTCCCAATCAAGAGGTAATGAAAACTGTGGATGAAAATGGATACACTTACCTTGGTATATTAGAACTAGATGAGATCATGGAACAAGAGATGAAGGATAAACTAATAGCTGAGTATAAGAGAAAATTAAGGTTAGTGTTGAAATCCAAATTAAGTGGCAAGAACAAGATAGACGCAATTAATACGTGGGCGATTGCGCTCTTAAGATATAGAGCTGGAATTATTGATTAGAAAGTAGATGAATTAAAGCAAATCAAAAGAACAACTAGAAAGACATTGACTATGTATGGTTCCTTCCATCCTAAAAGTGATGTTGACCGGCTCTATGTGAAACTGAAATACGGAGGCAGAGGTCTGATTAGCATTGAAGCATGTGTAAGAAGTGAAGAAAACAGCTTAGGATTGTATGTGCGGGATTCCATTGAAATGCTTTTGGAAGGGGTAAAGAAAGTCGGAGTTATTTGAACTGATAATCCGATTAATAAGGAAGAATTTAAGACAAGAAACCAAGAAGATGTTAAAGCAAAAATGGCATGAAAAGAGAATGTATGGTCAGTTTCTCCGTGAGATGCCTGAGGATGTAGATAAGGAATTATCCTGGCAATGGGTTGTACGTTCTGACCTTAAAGTCCAAACTGAAGCTCTCTTATTTGCGGTACAAAAACAGCTTGAAGGACAAATTATGTAAAGCATAAAATCGACAAAACAAGTGAAAGTCCGATGTGTAGGATGTGTGGTGAAAGAGGAGAGACGGTACAGCATCTAATATGTGAATGTAAAAAACTAGCCCAACGTGAGTATAAAAGGAGGCATGACAACATTGCCAAACTTATCCATTGGAAGTTGCGCGAGAAACACGGATTTGAGAGATCTGTAAGGTGGTACGAACACTGCCCTGAGGGAGCAGTGGGAGAATGATGATGTTAAATTGATCTGGGACATGAACATCCAATGTCATAATATGATTGAGGCTAGAAGACCTGATTTGATTTTGGTAGAAAAGAAGATGAAAGCGTGTAGCATTATCGATGTCGCGGTACCAGGAGATAGTAGAGTTCGAGATAAAGAAAAAAAAGGTTGAAAAGTACTAAGATCTGAAGAGGGAATTGAAAAGACTTTGGTCATTGAAGACAGTGAAATTCGTGCCTGTGGTTATCGGTGCTCTAAGTTGCATGAGTAAAGAATTCAATGTACGGGTGGAAAAACTTGGGATTGAAGTAAACACCGGTGTTGTAAAAAAACTTGTTGGGAACAGCCAGGATACTCAGAAAAGTGATGGAAATATCAGGTGAAAGAAAGCTCTTGGCCCTTGGCTGCTATTTGTGGCTCGCCCAAGAGGATTAAATCAGCAATAATATCTGCTTGTGCTCAACAAAATACAATAATAATAATTTGTAATAATTTTTTAATTCACAAATCAAGATGTTGAACAAGAGACAACGTTGAAGTGAATCTTAAGTACGTTAATTTTATGCAAACAAACTAAGGTTGTTTATAAGAAAGTTAATTTACATGCATACAGACTGTGTTCTCCACGATTTAGCCTTTTGGTAACTAAAGCATACAACTTTACATTTAAAACATAGTACCAGCAGTTCTAACAAACCAATTCTTCAAGGATGCCATATTATTCAAGCGGTCCAATTTTATATACTTTGTGCAAAATGCGTATGTGTAGGCCATAACTACGCGGGGATATGTAACCTTCAAAGAGTATCGTACGCTAAGAGGCTGAATCTTTGAGAAATTACAAAAAATCACACAATTCAAAGCTGTTCGACATAATTAAATAATTTAAACTTTTATTAAGGTTTCTCCGCACCAAAGTGCTTATCATAAGGTTTTCAAATTTAACTTTAGCCGTATAGTTGGGGTTAATAACAAGTATTCGATTTACATGTGATACAATTGGCTATTTGCAACAGTTGTCGCATAGCGTGTGGGTAAATAAAACATATTTTAGCATATATATATTTGCAGCTGAAATACAAATCGAGTACAATTAATAAGCATAGTTTTTCATAGGGTCTACGTTCATTTGCAGTGGTATTTCGTGTGAAAATACAAATAAGTGGCCACATTTGTATTCAAACTGTGTTTTTGAGATATCAATTAGTGAAAATAACTTGTTTTGCAACGTTTTCTAAACGAAAAAAAAATTGAAACACTCCATAAATACTGAGAAATCACGAAAGTGCCCAGACAAGTTTTTAAAAAAATCTAACTGAAAATAACCTGCTGAAATTGTTTGTTATTGTTAATATTATACATTAAACCTGAAACAAGAATATAGCAAATTGAACGATTTTCAAATTTTAAAACAATTTTGAAAAATATCCAAGGTTTCTATTATTTACGGTAGTTTAAAGAGATACTTCATTAGCAAAATGAAAGCGTGGTCTGTTTGAAAGACCTTGACATGTTTCGTTGAAAATTACAAAATATTGATATTTGCGTGCAAACGCATGTTGCATATTATTGGTTAGCGAAGTCTCCAACATATATTGCAATATTTATTGCCAGTTTATGTAAAGATTTGCTTTTTTACGGTGCTATTATTTAGCAGCTATGTTCTCCAAGCATTACATTTCTCTGCAGAAAAATTAGTGAATTCTTCGCTTATTAGTTTCGCTCTTTGAATCGCTCAAACCTTACGACGAACTAACATAACTATATTCCAAAAAGTTTTTTCTTGCAATGCTCACATTGTATATCCTCAGCAGAACAAATACTAGATAAATATCTAGATTTATACGTAAGCCGCAAATAAACACTATGCAAAATATCGGCGAGGCACTCAATGAGAGGCTGCGCTGGCCTGTTCCATGCAACATGTGTCTGTACGTAAATAATCAATATTTTGTAATTTTAATTGTTGGCATTTACTTTATTAAGAAGAAATAGGAGTTTAAAGTGTGTATCGCAACAAAACATGGTATGGTCTTTCAAATAGGCCCTACTTTCATTCTGAGTGGAGTATCCCTTTAAGTAATTCAGGGAGGGAGGGAGGGAGGAAGGGAGGGAGGGAGTATAGCAAAAAAGCAATGAAGCAAAAAATTAAAGAAGCAAGCAAGGAAGTAAAAGGGCAACCCAGCAAGCAAGCAAAGAATTTTTATATTGTGTTTATACTAATTTTCATATAAATTTGTTTTCAGTTCTTTTGTCAAGAGACAAATATTCAGGCATGGAATATTGTCATTTACCATGGATTAAAAGAAGGTCACCACCGGTCGTTTCTTTCTTTAAGAAAATTGCAAGCCTTCGGAAAAAGTCGCAAAATCGAACAACAAACAAAATGAATTACTACCACACACTTCCTGAGCCAAAGACAAGAAGCTTTTACTTTGGATATCAATGTTTTCCTTATCATTCTGGGATTGCCTCATTGAAACGGGACTACTGCTGTGACGGGTACTTTGGGTGTGCTTCAACAAAGAATAACGATGAATAACAATATATACACATGACAAGAACAGTACAGGATGTATAAAAACATCAATAAACGCTTAAATTGTTACCATGATAGCAAAATAATTTTCCCGTTTTTGATCAAAGTAAGAAATAAATCGACAATTATTGTGTCGTTAGTTTTATTCAGTATCGTACATTTCGCCCTTAATGTGCTCACCTTTCTAAAATAGGCAAATTACCTCCCAAGTGACGTCATTTTCTCCAGAATGTTAAATCAGATAAAAGTGAATATCTTTCATTGACATTTTTTGCAGCACTATAACCATCTGGCACATGGTCATTTTATTGTGCACATACATTGTTTCCACAGAACTAAAAATACCTACTTTATCAAAAAATGTTGAAGGTGTTTTCTTCCCCACCTTTGAAAAATATAACCATTCAAATGAGTAAAACTTGACTTGTGTAAAAGTATTTTATCCTATGCTTTAGTCATGTTTGCTCTAGAAGCAAAGCGCCTTTGTTGCTAAATGTTTTTCATGGAAATGATTGAGACATGAGTCTTACTAATTTTCAGGTCGCAGGCATGACTTTTCCATCATAGTCGCATTTTAATATATATAAATATATAACTAAAATACAATATCTTCATATTGAAATAATAAGGCTGAAGCTGTTCCCAATTTAAACTTCCTTATTACACACAGAAAAAAACCTCGTGTTTTTTATACATCTTGTATGTAAAGTATATGGACGTTAACATTTTATATTGATGTAAAGTTCTATAAAAAACAAAAACGTTTGTAATTGTTTTAAATGTTTAACTAGTAACTGTTTAGTTACTTATTTATATTATTAAAACATGACATATAGAGGATAACGATAAAACGTAAACCAAGTCAAATATTTCAGTTTACAAGACTAATGGGTTGTAATAATAAATAAATAATAAATAACTTAAAATAAATTCTAATAAATTCTAGGACACATAATTTACAGGCCTTATGTAAAAAAAGTAGCTAATCTATTCTTTTATGTTCTAAATCGTCTATACTAATAAAAGGTTGTTTAAGAGTAAAGATTAAATTGAATTCAAAGCTTGTTTGCGAGGAAATTACTGAAGTAAGACTAATTGAAGCTTATTTTACCAGGAAGAAAGTTTGACTAGAAATTATATTCTTGTTTGTTTTGTGGCCATTAGTTCTGGATGGAAGTCACAAGACAAGAAAAAATGTTGCACCCCGCCAAAAATGTAATAAAATATACATTCTATTTGAAGTAATAACATAAACATGAAAATAGCTGCCATTTTTCACATACAAAGTATTCTATTTTAGTTCATATATTTGTTTCCTTAATATATTTTAAGGATAAAGAAATGAAACAAAAGGATAAAGAAATAAAAGGATATAGAAATATTAAGGATAAAAATGAAACAAAATTCCCCAAGGAATGGTTTGGAAAAAAATGGATGAAACTGAATTGGATTTAAATTAGATTCACACAATCTGGTTTTTACATGCACCAAAGTCTAACTATTTTTTATCGTATACTTCTAATTACTTTTAGTTCTTCATTCACATATTTAAATTCTGAAACGATCTGTCCCAGGGTCTAAAACAGAAAAAAAGAATCAAAATCATGCCACCCCATGATTGTGACGATCGTAAAGGCTTTTTATATAGTTCAATTTATGTTTCAAATTATATTTTAAATATGACGTATATACTGTGTCTATCTCTTTCTTTATTCTTTGTACACACAGAGAAAATATTTGTCTGACAAAAACGTTTACCTCTCAATTGTACTAGGACGACCTTTATCACCAATAAAGTCATGTTTATACATGCTTGTCATATGTAAAGGAGGCGTTTTTATGGACACTAAATTAAACAAAAAACAAATGGGATCCATGGTATTGTCAGTGATAATAATAAAATTTGTCGCATTTGGGGGCGGGCTAAGTTAAACCTGGATTCAAAAAATCAACCTTTAGATTACTAGATCAACACTCAATTGACTCAGCACATAATCAACTACGAATCAATCCTGGAAACTACAGGTGTATGCAGGTATAATTTATATTGTGCGTCGTAACCACACTCACGTCAGCGCAGTATCGAACAGTGTTTAGTTCTTATCTGATGTGTAACAGTGTTGTTGCTGTTGTTGTTGGCTCTGTATTGAATGTGTAGAAGGTGCTTTATGATATGTTACCGAACGAACAAGCGGTAAAAACTGAAATGCCGCAGATAGGATTCGAAACTACGGCTTTGGATTGGTGCTCCAACGCTGTACCGACTGAGCTACGCGGTCAAGAATATCACCAACACAGAGTGAACAACAACTATGCTACATATATATATACACTACACAATACACAATAACTATAAGCACTGTTCGACAATGCGCTCAATCAAGGTTGACAGATTCCTGAATGAACAAGCCAAACAAGTCATTAGAACAAAGAAGAGAAAAAAAACAAAGAACCATTCAAACCGTATTTGGCTTATTTATTCAGGAATCTGGTAACACTGGCGCGAATATACACGTATGTTTACGGCACACAGTATAATTACATGGTACTTGATCGCGTAGTCGGTAGAGTGTGGGTCTATAGCAATCCAGAATAGAAGGTTCGAATTGTATCCATCATAGTTACAAAGTAAACATAGCCGCAATATTTGAGAGGAGCAATATCTTTTTGTAGCAAGGTAATTTTACCCGACAAAAAATTTTACCTACCATTCCATCTATTTTTTGGTCTTGCCGTGACTGTTCTTGGTATTATATCTGGGAAGTTTTCTAAAGACGTATTAAAGTGAGTGTATACAACATTAAAATAACTGTAAGAGAAACCTTCCAATTACTTTCCGTAAAACACCCGTAACCTAAAAGATTTTAAAATGATTTAATTATCATTTTAATTATTATTTATTTAATTAAAATTTTTAATTTGATAACCTAGTTTACTATGCTTCTACAATAGTTAATGGACTCAATTATCGTCAACAATTTGCGTAAGGCTATGCTTAATATGAAACTAAAATAACGCTAATCTTTTAACCCAAGATCGAAGACAGACGATTAGCAATTAGCTATTAATTCCTTGCAAAACATTTTGAGCAAGGTCACATGTAATTAGTTTACATATAATCACATGTTCACGTGTCTTCAAAATCAATTAACATGCAGTTTAAATGTACACGTCGAACTAAACATGTGGAAGGTATGTACATCCACTGTACCAGTTTAAACTGGGTGTAAATCTAATTTAAGCTTTTTCTAACTTGCTTAAAGGAACTTACTTTTTCATTATCTTTAATACCTCTCTTTGTTTTCGAAATATTTAACGAGACATTAAATTATAAGTTTGCTCACAATGACTTTGCATTACACCGTCTTGATCATATATACATTTCCATGACTAGTAATAAAAAATCAAGATGGCGGATCTCAGTCATTGTGAACAAACTTTAAAGTAAGTATCTGGAAAACAAAGACAGATATATGACAAGATTGTCAAAGAAATTAATATTAAATAATTTTATACGTACTTTCATTTAAGAAAATAAAAAAATGTCCGAATTTTCTTTTAATATGGCACCACAGCGGCCGACTTTTAATAGATACTTTAACCCTTTATTGCATAGAGGTTCTTCCAGTGTCGAGTAAAATCGTTTGACGTTAGCCAGAGTAAAATATTAAAAGTAGACATTATGCAATAAAGGGTTAACGGAGATAGTTGTTAACCCTTTATTGCATAGAGGTTTTTCCAATGTCGAGTAAAATCGTCTGGGGTTAGCCAGAGTAAAATATTAAAAGTAGACATCATGCAATAAAGGGTTAACTGGTAAAAACCAAATTATTTTATTTTCAAAGAAAAACCACCAGTTATAGTAACCAAAGCTACCGGGCCGACTTGAAATATTTTATGTGGTTAACGAGAGACGATTTCAGTCACTTATAGTTTTACATTAAGCGACTTTTCATAATATTATTGCTATTTTATTTATATCAAAGATACTTGATTCTTTAGATATATGATCGTGATCAACGTTCACAGAAGAAAAATTAAAATTGTTTAACTTAGTTTGCAGGCCGTTTCGATGTGACATGGTATTTTTATTTGCTAACGGCCGACTTTAAAGCATAAATATCAAAAGCCAATACTTAGTGTATCTCCGATACAAGCGACTACGTTTAGCCCAGCTGCATGTTGCAATGAAGTAACTATTCAAGAAATAATAATACTCATGATAATTCACATCCAGTCCGTGTACGTTTTGGGCTTACCGAAACTTTTTCCAGCATATGTAACATCATAGGTGGTCGACCATGACATGTTTTTGTTATTTCGAATTATGTTTGGCTCTGATTTGTTCTCTCTAATAGTATCTAAAGCATTTACACGGGGCTTCCATATTTGGTATCTCTACATAACAGAACAAAACATCATAATTATGACTGGAATTTTTTTTAAGAAAATAAATATTTAATTGATTAATATAAAACTGAAAATGAACAAACATAATATTTTCTCCTTTAAGCCAACATCTACATCTACAGTGATATACAATCATTTTTTTATAAAAAGATATGAACTCTACCTATTTTTACAAATATATAAATAACAAAACATTGGAAATGTAAGAATAATGGAAGTAGTGTGAAATAAAGAAAGAACAGCTATAACGATTAAATTGATTTACAGAAATTCATAAACTTAAAAAAATTAGCTTAGCTTATTGTATTAGATACAAAGTCACGGGAATAATTTGCTATAGTTGCTATTAACGCGTGATCGCCCACATATATAGAAATCAAGGGTGTCAAATACAGTTTCTTCAAATGGAGGGTTTTCTCTCAACCATCAGAAGAAAAGCATTACGATCATTTAACTTTTCTGTATTTTCCCTACTATTCATCTATAGATATAGTTCGGAGTGCGAAATAAAAACATGAGGAATTAATTTAAAATCAATGAATTACTTACACTTGTGTACATTAATGCTGTGAGAATTGTTTTGTAGATAAATAATATCTGCATAAAAACTCCTTATTAGTCACTTTAAATTTATAGCCGTCGTAAAGCTGGTAACAGCAGTAATCTTTAAAGCAGCAAAACCTAATATTTATATATTGCTGTAGTTGCTCACAAGCCTGTTCCTTGGCTGTATATCGCCTATTCGTAATGTAGACAATTTTTAGTAATGGTGACTGCCGACAAGTAGGTTTATTTATTTACAGACAGTATATAATTTTCTGTGAATGGCACACCCCACAGAAGCCCCTTCTATCTTCTTTTATACCTGTGGATTACTATTACAAAAATCTGTAAAGTCATCTTACCATATCAGGATACTGCCATGGGTCATATAGAGTTGGGTGAGGGTTGTTTCTTCTGTGGACTGAAACAGGTTGAACTGTATAACGACTGTAGTGTTTTGGAGTGAACGTCGAACTATAATGCGAAGTCTCAAAAGGCCATCCAGTTGGAAGATGATCGCTTGTTTCGGCCCTTTAAAATAAAAAAAATACTTAATATCTATAGATATTGATTGGCATGCATCCATGTGCTCGTTTAATCACTATTTTAATCACTATGGTATACCAGGTAATATTTTTCATAATCTGTGCCTAGCCAACTTTTAGCAGCTGTAAGCTGCAGCTTAAAAAAGCGAGTGGGGTAAGGGGTGCGCGTAAGCGGGTATAACGTGAGGGATAAAAACTCACATACCAAGTTAGAGTTATATCACTCTCTTGTCATGGTTGATCAGGAGATTTTCCAACAAGATTTTATCAAATCTAAGGTATTTTCAGAAATTTTGTCATTTTTCTTAACAAGTTTAATCTAGGTATTTATTTAACGGTGACGTCCAGTTCGTTCAGCGCATGTCCGCCAGTTTGTTTACGATAGATTGTTAAAAGCAATTATTATATTACATGAAGTACAACGCCGCAGATGCAATACAACAGAGTAGTGACAGTACTGACATTCTGTTATTGTGAACAGGAGTCGCATCTTCTTAAAATATATATCTTGCTAGGATATACGAGATTATCGAACAAGACAACTGGTCGATCAAAAGTGGTCGATGTTTTAGTATAACCCAGCCACGCGTAATCGCCGTAATGCCGATGCGCGTATTCGAATTGAGAAATGGCGTTTCTGTTCAACTAAGCTTTGTCACTGCTTTTAAGTTCATCGATGCCAATGTTTCTAGGTAAGTTCTCACCACTGTTACTGTGACTATATTTGGCAATTCCTTGTGCTTCGGCAGAACCAGCATGACTAGTAGCTTCCATGCCCCATACAACGCCGGAGCATAAGGTGCAAAAGTGTGACCCAAAACATATCCATATTGACCGATTAACACCACTGCTAATTTTTGTCGGTAAAAAGATTTTCCGAGAAATCGGCCAAAATATTTTACGCTCACGCTTGCTTAGCGGTAATGGCGGTTAATTGTTGTTAATTAATGTGGGCAAACACTTCATAAAAGTTAATTATAGTGTATCAAAACAACATGTAAACAAACCCAGCGCATGCACTGAACAGACTGGGCACCACCTTTAAAATCTGTAGTTTACATCCGGCGGCACCTTAAAGAAAACTAAAAAAATTTTACCCCGAAGGTCGAACGACTAGATATGCTGCAGAACGGTATTGTGGAATGTATAGAATTATCACTGTGATTACGCTCTTAATATTGTATTCAACGATATCTAAGTTAGATGCACCCGTGGACGCATATATCCCGCACAGATGACACTTGACTTGTACATCCCACACCATACATATACATGTATCATAAATTATCTTGGATTGCTGGGCAAAGATTTGCTAAATTTTTTTATTTTGATGCAGGCTTTCATTAATAAAATTCCTGTCAAACATAATAACTTGATAGCATTAAAACTCATTATCAAATCATTATTTTTAAATTTAATGCAACAGAACAGCGGTAATACGATAAAGTTAGTTACACGTAATGTAATCCGAGTTATATTAACATTTTGTGTAATATAACATTTTGTGTGAAATATTGAAATCAATCCAACATACACTGACGGCTGTCTGTTTGCTTCCAGTGACTTGCGCTAAAGTAGATTTCGTCTGGTTTGTCCCAGAGATAACAGAACCTAGCTACAATGTAATTCTGTTTTATATACCAATGCCGACAACATGCTAAACATGCGTACAAACACGCCGGTATCATAATATACAAACATACCAACATATTAAATAGTTTCACAAACTGACCTTTGTGGCTGCGGCCTTGAGCTTGGTAAACCCAAGAAGTCTGAAGTATAGACTGTGCTGAAGCCTGGCTTTTTCTTTTTATAACCAGTTCCCGTCGATAATGCTCTTTCTGAATAAGCGTGAAATAACAAATAAGCCTTGGAAGTTTTAGTGCGACTGTTCAATAATATACTTCAATTACAAGCAAATTTACATATTATAGCATTGTAACCCGTTTATGGATTTAGATCGAGATTGCAAGTTTACACACAGTATAGTGTTTCACCTGTTTCTGGTGTGCCACAGTCTGTTCCCCACGGTACCTTGTTGACTTCAGTTCGTTCTTGGTCCTTTGCTTGAAGCCCGGACATCTCAAAGAATTAGGTGAGTTTTTGTTCCAAAACGATTGCAACACTTGACAACTTAGTTTAGTTACTACTTGGTTTTACAGCCGCTTGAAACAAATATAATAACATATTTTACAACCAGGATAATCGATCAAAGATAAGTAAACACGTTTTCACTTTGTGTTTGTTGTTAAACAATGATAACAACTCATAGTTGGTTGCTATGCAACAATGCGTTTCCATATAATGTGTCAATGATTAATAATATGAAAACATATTTAATTTTTCTACTTTATTTAAATGACACAGAAAGCGGGCTAGGTACCACCTAGTGGAAGGAATCTGTTCAGATTTTCATATCAGATAATACAGGTTTACTTTTAGTTTTTACTTTTAGCGAATAGTATTAATCTATCACTATTTACAAGTTTCATTCTTTTATTATAAGTTATACGGTTACGGTTACCCGATTGTTCTGGGTTGTTCCCAGTAAGTTAAGGGAAACTAATCTTGAAAGGAAATACTTGTGGTTAAACTGCAAGTTAGGTCAAATAGAGATTTAGAATAAGAAGCTGGGACGGTTTATTTATAATGCGTTAGGGGATACTCGAACATTACAGAAAGATTGAAATGCATTGTTAGAGTATATTGACTGCAAGTAAATAAAGAGGACTGTATTATAAGCCATCTATAATTTCATTCACGACTACCAATTATGTACCGCTGTCGTTTAAATTGCAGCATCCTTGCTTTCAGGGAGTTGCATTTGGGGCCGGAAGGGGGTGAAGCCTTGTTCGAAAAGTTCAGTTGGTTGCAGGGCTGTCACTATGCGAGGAAATTCTTTAAAGACTTGCCACTATGTGAAGTAGGTTAAAAAATCTTTGTCTTCTAGGTTTATACTAATATTTTGGAAATCTCTGGCTGGTTGCGTGTCAAAAATGAACACGGAGTAGGATAGAAATCCTACTTTTACAATCGCAAATTTTTAAAATAATTATTATTTCTTTAAGTACTGGCGATTTGATGCTTGACCAGAGAAACGATACAATAGCGTTTTTCAATCAGTTTTGACGTGTACATTACCGTTTCCACTTGGACCCATGGTCTCCTCTCGATATAATTTGGCTTAGTACAGTTTCCCGTCACCTTTGAGAGCGCGGATTTCATAAACGTACCGATCTCTTTGCGATTGAGTCTTCTTTTGTGGCCATGCTGTAAAAATATTCACTATACTTCGCCCAAAGGAAATTTGAATGCCTCCTACCCCCTCAAATGCCAAACATGCACAACAGATTCAAACTCTGGCGTTTTTATTATATTTTATATCGTTAATTTCATTAACCCGAAATAATGGAACAGTTTGCAAGTTTCTAAGATGCAAAAGACGCTATTATGATCTTTCAAATAACGTAGTTTTATTTAGCATTTGTCATTGAATAAACTACATCTTCCATCCCCTTTCGGCAGTCAATTTGCTGATTTGAAAACTAGGACTGGATAGTACATACGCTGTACATAAATGAAGCTGATGGCCATGTTGGTGTGAAATTGGTGTATTTATTTCGTCCCATATTGGGACGAAATAAATAGTGCTTAGAAAAATAATTCTAATTTCTTTTTCTCCCTTAAATTCGGCTGTCAATAACTGATGAGTCACATTTAGATGGCTGTCTCAAATCTTATAAAACTTGTTAGAACAGAACAATGCTATATATTTCAACTTAGATAGGAAAAATTAATTCAAACACCTAGCACGCCCAAGCCATTCGCCAAGTTTTTGACAGACTTGAAAATTTCAGCTCATTATAAATATTCTGGCTTTGACGTTGATTGAAAAAAAGCTTAATCCAGTCCTAAATTAAATTTTACAGAGTTGCTTGCAGAGGAGAGTATGTTTAGTCGACGCAGAAACTTTTAAAAACCTTTTGTTTGTTCGAGTAGTTTAAAGGGATATGGCAATATTTTTTTTATCGTCCCAAATGAAAGAACTCTTAAAACTATTTAATAACTTACTTTA
>JAOBAZ010284049.1:0-14493 GCA_026546875.1 Pteroeides caledonicum
ACTTACCTTTACAACTGTCATTGCTTGTCCAACTTCCATCCAAATTACACGTTTTGGTTATTTCTCCATCGTAGCCTTGTCCACATTTAGACGTGCATATTTCATCATACTTTGAGCAATGGATCAATTCTTTGTCTTCATTTGAAGAACACACGCCTACAATAAAAATACCGGGCAAGTTTATACAAAAATATCTAAATGTAAATTAACAGGGGGGCAAGGAGTATTCTAAAAAAAATTACGTATACGTTATATTAAACTGGGATGAATATTCGAGTTAACATTTTTGAAAATTAATGATCTGCAAAAAAAGGGGGGCTGCTGGACGTTACTTTGAAAACCCATCCTGGGGTCAACCATCCAGCAAAATCGTCATTTTTTGAATTTTCAAGTCTTCGCCGATGGGTTAAAATCATTTTTGCTAAAACTTGTAACATTTTTTGCAACAACGTTTCTATAAAGTATTTTTCCGATCGTAGATTATTACATCATTCTTAAAAAATTGTTGATATTGACCTATATTTGCTATACTTATTGCCTTAAATCAATATAACTCGCAAATATATATAGATACAAATTTGTCGAATTGACATTAATTACACTATGTATAATAATGAATAACACCTTACATCAAAAAAATTTTAATCTATATTGCAAGTTTTTTCTTTATTGCATAACCACTTTGCGTGCATTTATTTTGTTGCGTACAAAAATTGCCATGCAAGACATTTTTGATAATTTTTTTGACTACGAAACAGGTTGCGACGTGGACGGCGTGATACAAAACTTCCGCTGTCATGCAAGGCTGTCGTCTTTGGTGAAGATGATTTGGACAAGACAACGACATAGAATAGGATGATTTATCTTCCACAAAATGGAAATTACGATATAATCACATGAACATGCATAAAATTATAGTGAAACGTCATATGATTATTGTTGTCAATCAAAATTCGGTCTGGCGTTCGCATGAAGTTGAATTATATTCAAGGTACTATTTAATACTCTACAAAATCATCAACAAAAGTCTAACACAAATAAAAAAGGTTATGTTTTGCATGACAAGACTGTTACCTGTGACAGAATATGGTTTGTTAAAAAACGAGCTTCGCAAAAGACAATAACGGTAAGAGTTTTTGTTGAAAAACTGCGTTTTTGAAGGTCTATTTTTCGACTATGCGTTCATCAAATTGTACACGACTTTGACAATTTGTCGTAAACGTATTCCACACTTATGTTGTATCAATTTAAAATGAGTTTTTAGGTATTAGATTTTGTAAGCAAGGTTTTTAAAAAGAGGATTTTTATAACACCTGAAGTCAAAAATTTTATTGTTAGATGTAGCAACAGTAGCGCAGCCAGCCCGACAATTTAGACATGTTAGGTCAATATTTCCGTGCTCAAGAGCGGTAAAAACAATGGATTTCTAAAGAAATTAGTAATAGTAATGGTTTGAAATTTGCAAAAACAGCAGATATGTTTGAAGAGCATAGTTTTTTGATACACTCTGTATAGTCTTCCTGTATAAAGTTCCCCTGGTAAATTTGGCTCCGGATTATTTACATGGTGCTCTATTCGGCTCAATCACATTTTATGGATGATTTTGCTTGGGCAAACAAATCAGTTTTTTTTCTGCCTCAACATAGACACATTGTTGACATTTGGTGCTTTGGACCAAATTAGCACAATTTTAAAATAAACAAACATACTGTTTCAATGCTTATATTTCAAACCATAAAACTAATGTCACACTAGTTCGTTCCTCAATAATATTATTTTCTGCTGCAACAGGCATACGAATGTTAATTTGTGCGCCGGCAGCTAAATGTTATTTTGTACTGAAACATAAATACGCAAACCAATGTTTACTTGTGCTTCAACAGGCTTCAAAAACAATTAGTACAAATAAAACGCACGGTGAAAATTACAAAAATTATAAAATTACCGGTGAAATGGTACCTCGTGTACGAAACTGCAAGCTTACAATATACCAACCTCGTACCCAGGGTCTAATATTCCGCGCGAACACCCAAGCAGAATAGACCATAGAGATTATAAATAACACTAGAGAGGGCATTCACGGGAAAATGCAGGCATAAAATGGGGGGCAAAATAAAGTCCCGGATCTAAATTTACGGAAGTGATCGACCTACGTTTTTATTCATTGTATAGGAATTGTAATTGCTGCGAGCGACAGCGAGCAGCCCTATGTTCTTGACATGTATCTCGATTTGTGCGATTATTGTTTCTCAGGATGATTTTGAGCACGCCGTGTGTATGTGCTGCGGTTTTTTTAGTCACATATGCGAATGCGTTCATATTCGCCCTTATGCGCATGTTGCTTGTGTCAGTTTGAGCATGTGCCTCGATTCTGTGCTTTCTTCAAAGAAATTATTGTTGATTTTGTGAGACAAGAACTAGGTAAGTTTCTTTATTGAAATCATGTCGAATTTAACCTTTTTTGTTGCTGGAAGCATTCATCAAGGTAGCGAAAGGTTTAGTGACATTTCACGTGGAAGACAATGTTCTTTTATGAGTTTTTCAGCGTTGTAATTTGCGCAGACTTTGCCGATGGAACATTGGACCGCATCCAACGTAGATCAGATTCTTGCCGAGGGAGATCGACTTTATCTCGATTTTTTTGAAAGTAGATCCATCCCTAACACAGAGACGTCGTCCTTGGAGTATCGGCCCCGTGAGATCCGATGGCCTCTTGACGCAAACAGTATGCAAATTAATACTAGGCAAACAAACGATTCGCTTATTTGGGCTGAATCAAAACGAAATGATCTGCCTGCCTGGGCGGATGTTGAGTCGCTTATCAGGGTGACCAATTCTGATCTACCGGTGGTAGATCAAAACTCGCGAAACAACGCACCCTTGTGGTTAGTAGATTACAAAGAGTTTTATCAAGGAAGAACTGATTGACGAGCACGAAAATCACAGCTTGTACTATACTTTACGTTCAGCTTTGATGAATGCTTTTTCAAGCAATAATTATGCATCTTTAATATTAGAAGGCTATATTATGGCTTTAATAAAAAACACCCGTACAGATTGTATTTATCTATTTGATTCTCATTCACGAAATGTTTGTGGCATGCCTGATACAAATGGCACTGCTGTTATTATGAAATTTGCCAATATTTTTATGCTAGAACATCATTTGTATTCCCTCTCATATGAGTTAAATTGTCAATTTTTTGAAATTGTACCCGTTGAGTTTCACATACATAGCTTTGAGCCTAATGTTACTGGTGCTCTTAATGCAAAAAGAAAGCGTAATGAAACTGAGAGTCAGAGACAAAACAGGCTTCAGAAAGCTAAAGACTAAGAAAAAAATGATTTCAAATGAAACTGAAACTGACAGGGAGATCAGTTACAGAAAAATAATGCACTTCAAAAAAGAAAGAGATCCGATCAATCTCCTTTTGAGAGAAAAGAAAGGCTTGATAAAGTCAGAAAAAATATGAACTCAAAGCGGGGAAAAAATCAACAAGTCCCTGTACCTTCTCAGGAAGACTATTTGAAAGAATTTGATTCTTTCAAATATGGTAAACTACATGAACAAAGTTGGGCAGAGTCATTTATGTCAAAATTCCATACTTCAATGAATTTCTCAATTTTTCAGTGTACTGTTTGTCATGAGGCATGGCCATTGAAATAAAAACCTAGGTTACCAGACACTTACATATGCTCTCGATGTGCTAGGGACAGAAAAATCCAAAAAAAGTTTTCAAAAGAAAATTCTATGATGCCTTCTGCTATTCCTCCTGAATTGCAAGGTTTGACTCAGGTAGAAGAGATGCTAATTGCTTGTGCACTACCTATAATGAGAGTTTATATTAAACCTGGTGGCCAACGAGGTTATTCTGGCCACAGCGTAAATCTTCCCCAACATGTAGATGAACTTGCATCTTCATTGCCACGATATGCAAAAGATCTGTCTGTGATTATTGTTAAGGTTAAGGGTAAAGAAAATACCTTTAAAGATGTCAGTGTCAGAAGGCAAAAAGTTCTTGATTCCTTACTGTGGCTTAAACAAAATAATCCTCATTATAAAAATGTAGAAATTAATACTCAGGCATTAAATGAATTGCCTGTTGATGGAACACCATCAAATCTTTTGACTGTGGAGACAAATGATGATGCTGTCACTCCTGAAGCTGTTGGAAATGATGTAGGTCCACCAACTGATAATTCACCTGAAGATATTGTATATAGTGATTCTACTGAAATGAGTAGTTTTCTACCTGTTGGTTAACAACATCAACAAGAACTAGATGCTGTAAGAAATCAGCTCTCTGCTGAAGAACCAATGTCGTGGCCAACTGTTGAAGATCAACCATTAAATGAGTACCAAACCCAATATCTTGCAACCATGGCATTTCCTCCATTATTTCCCGATGGTAAGGGAGACCCCACAAATCAAGCACTCAAGAAAGAAGTGTTCCTCTTTCTGAGCGAATCAAGCATCTTATGAAATTTGCAGAAAAAAAAATGGTAAGTGGCTGTACCGATTTTCTAGTCATCCCAAATTTTGATGTTAAATGCTATGAGGCTAAACGACAAAACGTCATTAATAATACACATCTTGTTGACTGGTTCTTTACTAAAAGATTAGAGAGCTTTATTCAACATTGGTTGTATGATACTCTTGGTGCAAAGTGGCACTGGTTTAGGTATGAATACCAAGGTAGAGGTAGTATAAATTGCCATGACACTGCTAAACTTAAAAATGATCCAGGATTATGTAAACTCACTGAGATTGCCTTAAAAGGTTTTTTAGCTCAAAAACAAAGAAGAACATGGTATAGATACTCCAGAACTAAACCAGGATATTATAGCTGGTAATAAAGAAGCTGACATTACATGTACGTTTGTTGATTGGGTGTTATCAACAGTTAATCCAAACCCACCAGAAAACAACTTGTGGATCAGGCCACAAGCACATCCACGTCAGAGATCATATAAAGACATTCCTAAATCAGAAAGAGATTCCGATTACATTGATCTTTTAAATACAGTTCAACGCCATACTCGTTGTAGTACTTACTATTGTCTAAAAAAGAAGCACAATGATTCAAATTTAAAATGTCGGTTTAACTTCCCACTTGAACACTGTCTACAGACAAAGTTAGAATTTGAACAAGTTCACACTAAGGGCACCGAGCCACATTATAGAGCAAAGATTGTCACTAAAAGAAATGACTCTAGACTAAACAATCACCAACAGCTACAGCTGCAAGGCTGGAGGGCAAACTGTGACATTCAAGTTGTTATCGATCATTATGCTTGTGTTGAATACCTCACTAAGTATACAGCTAAGGGTGAACCAAGGTCACCATTACTTAAACATGCATTTAATTCTATTGTCCAAAATGTTGATGTTAACAGTGATCCACACAAAGCTATTAAAAAAGTTGTAATGAAGATTCTCGGTGAACGAGATTATTCTGTTCAAGAAACAATGCATCATCTATTCTCATTAAAATTACACAGTTCATCATTCAATGTCATTCCTGTAAGTCTCATTGGCTCACGTAGAGTACATACCAATCAATCTGTTCATAATGGTAATATTAGCTGTACAAGCAATTCACCTCTAGATGTTTATGCTAATCGTCAACATTATGATAGCTCGCCTGAGATAATGAACCTAAACTTTTTACAGTTTACTACTAAATACAAAGTTGAGGATGGAAACCTCACAAAATTACCAGAGAATGTCATTCCTCGCATTTTCCCAACTTATTCTTCCAATCCAAAAGGCCCAAATTTTCCTAATTATTGCAAGTATCAGTTGTTAAGGTACAAACCTTGGAGACATACTCTAAATGATGCATGGGGTAACCAAGAACCATGTGATGAAGTATTTGTTTCTCAGCGGCAAGAATTTTTGCAAACACCTTTTGCACAAGCTAGTGTACCAGACTGGTTTGATAAACTTGAAACTGTTATTCAGAGTCAGGAAGAAAAAGAGAACGTTTCTCAGGAACAAGATAGTGTAGAGCGTGAAGAGTGGATGGTCATATCTGATATCCATACTCCATTTGAATCAACTGGCTACTGGCATCAAGACAGAGCTAACTACACTGATCAACAAATTGGTGAAATGCCCAATTGCATTAAAACCATGAAAGAACAATCAAGTACTACAGTACAACAACCTTATGATGTAGACATAAACAGTTTCAGTAGAATACAACTGGCATATAATATCATAAAAACACATTTTGAAGATGAATCTCCAGAAAAAGAACCCTTGCGTCTTATCATAATAGGTGAGGCTGGCACAGGTAAAAGCTATCTTATTAATGCCATTTATAATCTTTTGCAAAGTAAATGTGCAGTAACTGCTACAACAGGAAAAGCATCTTTTAATATCAGAGGTGTTACAATTCATTCTTTATTGAAACTACCAATAGGAACAAAAGGTAACAAAGATGTGACAGGACAACCTCAACAGATTACAGGAAAGCCTTAACGGTGTTGACTACATTATAGTACATGAATATTCTATGCTTGGGCAAACTACATTTGGTTGGATTGACAAACGCTGCAAACAAGCAACTGGTCAACATGACCATGTTCTTGGAGGGAAATCTTTCATTTTTACAGGCGACCCTGGCCAATTACCCCCTGTTGCAGATAAACCACTTTATCATCCCAGACCATCAAATGCTATTGCAGAGCAAGGGTACCAAACATATAAAATGTTTAAAAAAGTGGTTAAACTTACTGTTAATCAAAGAGTACAAGGTACCAGTATAGAACAGCAGCAGTTTCGAGACTTGCTTATGAGATTGCGTGTTGGTGATTCTACATCCAATGATTGGAAAATGCTATTGACACGGCAACCAGCAAATATAAGAGACCTAACACTATTTAATGATGCTACTAGATTGTTTTATAGCAATGACCAAGTTGCATCATATAATCATGATCAGCTGCAACAACCTGTTGCTGTTGTTAATGCATACCATTCTTCAGTAACTGCAAAAAATATTTCTCCTGCAGATATGTCAGGCCTACAACCAGTAGTATTTCTAGCGAAGGGTGCAAAGGTAATGTTAACAATGAATCTTTGGCCATCTGTTGGGCTCAGTAATGGTGCTACTGGAACAGTGATTGATTTTATATATCAATTTGAACAGGAACCACCCCTCTTGCCCATAGCTGTAATTGTTCAATTTGATAATTACAATGGTCCATCTATCAGTGAGACATTGCTTTCATGTGTTCCAATATGTCCTGTAACTGTCTCTTCTCAGCTCTCTGGAGGTGTACATTAGAGACAACAATTGCCTCTCAGACTTGCATATGCCCTTACAATACACAAGAGTCAGGGGCTTACACTTGCTAAAGCCTGGATAGATATTGGTAAATCAGAAAAAACTTCTTGTATCTCTTATGTTGCTATTAGCAGAGTAAAAACATTGACATCCTGTGTTATTGAACCTATGACATTTGAAAGATTGACGAACATAAAGGCATCAGCAAACTTGAAATACAGGCTTGCTGTGGAGAAAAGATTACATATATTGGTATAGACAACATGCAGTGAATTTGACTAGGCATACCTTTTCTTTAAAACATTTTTTTTACTTTCTTTGAATTAAAATATTTTAATTAATGATATAAAATGTTTCTGCTTTTAGTTACAAATAACTTACAAGGCAAAGGATGAACCAACAAGCTAGTACCGGTAAGTATTTTCTAGGATATTGGATATATCTGTCGTTATTACCCCAATTAATGCATGTTTCCATGTTTAACCTTTTAACGGTCGAAATATTTTTCTTTTGTTCTTTGTTTCCCTATTGCATTCTCTTTGTTCGTGAGTATGTTCTTTTGTTCTTAATGTCCTATTATATAGGATGTTGACCGTTAAAGTGTTAACTTAATTCACCAACCTACAGTAATCAACCCAGATATTCTTCTTGCCAATTGGTAGGTGAATTGCTAAATAAATTTCTTTGTATCACAAACATCTAATAAAAATTATTTTATTAACAGGTACATCATCACAGAACAGCGAAGAAATGTTAGGACATCTTGTAAATGTCTCACCAGTAAAAAGCAGTGGCAACAGGAGATATTTCAACTTTAATATCCAAACAAAATCAGAAACAAGAAGAGCGGTCTGTTTCTCTCCAGAAAAAAGGGCAAATATAAACACTTTTCAGGATCAAAAAGTGCCAGTCAAGATACAGCAGTTTCGCATTGCAGGTTCAAATGATGTTATTGTGGACCAAAAAACCAAAGTATCTCCCACCACATTGACTGAAGAACAAATGTTTACACCCAATTTTGTGCCATCTGACAGAGTTATTTCATTGGACTCGATAAAAAATGCAATAGGAGAACAGTTTGTTACAGTCAAGGCAAAAGTGCACAGCTTGGATAATGTGAAGAAAATAACGACAAAACTAAATCAAACGCTTGAAAAGCAAGAAGGAATACTACTTGACCCATCAGGGCAAATGAAAATTCTACTATGGCAAGATCAAGTCAATTCCATCATGGAAGGGAAAACGTACATGTTTAAAAACTTGCGCGTTAAGGATAACCAGTACAAAGAACGTTATGTTAATCCACCAAAAGACTGTAACAATTATTCTGTTACAGAAGCTGAAAGTTATGAAGAACAACTGCCAAAAGCAGACGTTGTTCCTGAAACACTGGTTGTCGCACAAGGTAATATCTGTGGGGGAAGCAATATTGCAAAATCCAAATCCTGCCTTTTTTGTGGTAACAGAGTTATCCTGAAGAATGACAAAATTGCCAATTGTACAAAATGTAGGATGACTGTGAAGCTACAATCTTGTCTGCATGACCGGCAACTCAAAATCCATGTTCTATCAAGCGAAAACAAAACGCTTCGTCTCTCAGTCTTTAATAGTGAAATCGGACTATTATTTTCACTTTGTGATCTCGAGCCCACATGCCGCGAGGATGACCTCTTAGAGAGTCTACTTCAACTTTCTGATGTCCAAATCCAGTATGACTCTATCACAAGCAAGTTGGTTGACATAACAAGTATATAGACCTGGCAGCAAGAATGGACATTCCTGCCAATATTAAATGTTGTTGACAGTATTTATTTAACTTATGTATATTTAATCTACAGTTTACACTGTAGTTATTGATATTTATTCCATTTGGCATTTATTCCATTGTTACAGGTACATAGTTCACCTGTTGAGCTTGTGGGTACTATTTCATTTATACTTCATAGTTTTTATACTGTGCTCGTTGATATTCTTTATGCCATTGCACTTTACCTGTTGAGGTTGTTTGGACTATTTCATTTATAGTTTACTGTATTTAATGTTTTGTTGGGGTTGTTGATTCAAAATAAAAAAATATTATTTCATATTAAAAGTGCATTGTCATTTCTGATTGGTCAAAATGCCCTATCTGTCATGGTGGTTTTCATATTATCTTTCCTGGTGCATCATCACTGTCCAATATTTTTTTTGGATCGAAGTTCTAATAGTAATTTTATGAGGCTGCATATCCAGTCTTATGACTGTCGACAGGGGAAGAAGGGAAGATCAACACAGGCACTTCCAATATTTACTCGCAGCATTTCACTTACAATTTGTAATTCTAGTTATGTAAATTATAAGTACGATCTCGTACGTGTTTTCGTGGGTACTAGTGGCAACTCAGGCAGTCACAGTGAAGACGAACTCGGCTAGAAACTGATACCTATGTTAAAATGTAAACAACAACAGTGTTTGGACTTTGTATATTTAACTGTGTGTAAATTTCGCACGGCATAAAATTAAAAGACTTCGTCATGAAAATTCTTTTACAATTCATGTGCCAAACAAATCGGTACTGTAATTTTTAATTTTTTATAATAGTCAGTATTTTTATACGATTGTTTGCTTACAGTTGGCGGGCAAGTAACAGCAATAGCCCTTTTCAATTTCTCTCCCCGAATTTGTCTTTTTGCAGGAGCATTTTAGGCAGAGTCCCTCAAACAGCGTTTAAATTTAAGATAATTTACATTAAAAGTATGCTGGCTTGTTTTTATCACGTTAGCGAAAGCCAAAGTCTTGTATATTTCTCAAACGCCTTGTGCATGGTCGACAAATTACGTTCGGAAAACCTCTCTCCCTGGAAATCACCTTGCCATACTAAAGTTGGTCAGCAATACGTAGTAAAGTTAAGCTGAGTTAGTTGGTGAGAATAGTCTGGTTCCATGACTCCAACTGACAAACAAAGTCTACATGACGACAAGTTTTTGTATTTTTTTTAGCGTTGTCACAGGCCGTATGTCGATCACAAGATCGTAGGAGCAAAAGAACAAAAACAAAAACTGGTCAGTTTTAGCACCTAATTTAATCTTCCACGCAGCTGTTGGAGCGCACCCAAAATCGACTGAAAAGACATATGTACCAATGTCAATGCGTGCTCACCCCTCCCAAGGTCTGGTCGTTCTGGAGACACTGTCATGACATCCATTTTACATTTTGTCAGATTGTATGACAATAATTGTCAAAGACCACTTGCCATTTTCACAACGGCATGTTTTGTGCTGTTAAAAACGACAATGGTACAATAAAAGCACATTGCTTTGCGCTTACCCTTAGAGCAAACACTACAAAACTGTTCATTGTCTGGTGAACGTTAGCGCTAGCAAACGAAGACAGGATATATTTGAAAAACAGTAAACAACATTATAACATGCAAAACGTTTCCATGGTGTTCTCTCCGCCGGCGCCCCTCCGATTTGATCATTGAAAAACACGAATTTAAACAAATCGAGTTTTTGGTCGACCATACATAAACCGGCCAAGAGGCTGGGTACGAGTAAAGTTCAAAGCGTGTGAATAATGCTATATTTGCCGAGGATCACGCATAAGCCATGCAGCTCTGTAGCTTTAAATTGTCCCATAATACTTAGCAGTAATTTTAATTAATGTAATAAGGTATAACAAATACTAATAAAAGTATTAAACGACCATTATAAGCACGATTTTTCGAAACATTTCGCAGAACGACAAGTGGTCGAAAACTTTGCATACTCATGAATCCAGCTAGGACACTTAGATTGTAGGGATTGTCCAGATTGTAGGGATTGTCAGAGAGTTAGGGCGCTCTGAGAGCATCACAGTGGGGGTTGGCACACATTGTGGCCTCTCGATAAGCATAGGACTAAAAATAATTATGAATATTTAATGAGATGGCATCCATGTTTGGTCTCCAGATATCTTAGGGTATTAGTTTAATATTATTTTAAGGCATTAGTAAAAATGCTATTGCCAGATTTTGTTTTTTGAAATTCGGTTGTGCTAAAACAACAATGCTTACTTTGCTGATCAACGCACCACAGAAAAAAAGAAATTAGTTAAACCAGAGTTATAGCACCAATTAGATTTATCTTAAATGGTTTTATATCCTCTATGTTGGTCATCTTTCATCTTTAGAATCAATCATCATTGGACTCTACTGCTGAAGCACGGATGATCTAAAGATCTAAGATTGATTCTAAACATCTAAGATTGACGCTAAAGGTGTAAAACGATTTTCATTGTCGAAAACACTGTTACTATCAGTACAAAACTATGAAGTTTGTAAAAATGTCCATCGCTCTTTCACCTTCGTGCTACTCGTGCATGACGTCAAATCAAGTGAGAAATTAATTATTTAGTTTTCTTGAAAAAAGGTTATTATAGTCAAAAAAATGTAACAACTTATATTATATACATCATTACACACTATTTAATCTCTCTTTTGATTGGCTCCTGGCCTGCATATAATTCATGGCATCGCGAACGTTTACCTCAAAGCTGCGATAATAGTAGAATGCATGTAGATATGACGTCTGTTCTGCCTGAGTATATAATAGTCCTACTGACCACCAGCTTGTTTAATACACGAAGAGATAAGTACCGGTATTGCGAATTCTTAAATGGGATTCCCTACAGTGACAGAAAACCCTTTAAGGCCCAATTTTTTTTTCTTTTGTTCTTTGTTTTCCTATTCCTTTTGCTTTCTTATGTTGAAACGTTTGTTCCTGGTGTCCGATATATCGGACACTGGAATTAAAGGGTTAAAAACTATTGGATGAAAACCAAGAGTAAAACACTAAACTGTAGGTCTAGTTTTTGTAAAAATTTTGAGTATTCCAGATAATAAAGACATCTGAGTGTCATTAAAACTGTTTACCAAAAGTCGAGTGTGGCTTAGTCTGGGTTCTTTGCCTTCATTGGTTTTGACAGAATTTCTTTGGCCTTTCATTTGTACGCGTAATAAAACAATTACTGAATTCGGTTTTCGCACGGATATCGAGAATTATCAAGGCCTCCGTTTACGTTATCCGCCTCAGCCTTCGGCCTTGACAATTCTCGATATCATGCTCAGCCGCATTCGCTAATTGTTAATAGTACGATATTTCCCTGGCATCGTGACTCCAAATACCCTGCAGCACCCGAACTTTATTCGGCTTTTAAAGACGGTTTAATAACAAAATAAATATTCTAATTAGAACAAAAATGTTATATATTTTGGAACTAAGGCTATTTTACTCACCACAAGCGCGTAAGTTAAAAATTACAGCAGGGCAGTTGTGCCATTTGCGTATTAATATTTTAAGAGCCGTTACTGGCACTTTAATATCAATAGATCTCGTATTTTGATCTGTCGCATTTTCGAAATCGAATTTCTATAAAAAAAATTTAAAAGTCACTGTTAGGTTTAATAAAGAGCGATCGTACATATACAAATACACAAAAAGCCAATCTACTTTACGAGTAATACACCTTGATCTATCTAGTATTTGGTCTGCAACAATACAATGACTGTTTAAACAACCAAAGTGAGTGAGTCAAGTCATATACTGTATGTAAAAATTATAGAGAACATTGTTCGGTTCTGTTTGATGTAAATGAGGCTCGCTGCAAGGCAAGGTCGAGCAACCTCCAAAATAAGCTTTTCTCACAACTAACTATTAAAAAAAAGAGAATAAAACCATATGCTATATAACATGTAAGTGATAGACAACCTGGTCCTTATTCTAAACATAACTAATTAATGTTTCTAATGAAACAATGCCTATTGTTCAATAATACACGAAAGATTTATTCTGATACATTAGGATTTTCAGAAAAAATATTCAAGAAAGGTTCTGGGGATTCCCTATAGTATTTCTTGGTCCCAAACAAGATTACTGAAAACCAGTAAAAATCAGGAGTAAAAAGTAACAGAACAAAGCAATGTTTTTCAGCACAAATTTAAACCATGAAATGTTGACCAAGAAATTTAGCAACGCAAACAATTAATGAAAACTGGAAATCCAAGGAAGCCCATGCATTAAAAAGCAGTACATACGTGGTTTATGTTTTATTATTTGAGACACGGAGAAAACAGATCTTTCGGCCTGTTTCGCGTTTTCCGACCTACACCACATTGTGCACGTTTTCGGTCATTACTCTGGCGAATAAACCACAACATTAATTAAAGGGAATGGTCAATAAGCACGCTGAACTGGTTAGTCCGCCATTATCCTGGCCAGGAAAATACATTAAATCACGGGACACGATATGCGACTGAGTCGGCCTACTGTTTATTCCCTATTCTGTGCCTATACTCCAGGTATTTTATAACAAAAAGGGTCGAACCATGAACCCTCCAGAACATACAGTACAGGTATCTCAATGCTTTTTTTTTATTCTGTTTTTTTTATTCCACCAATATTCTTTTTTAGTAAAAATAAAAAAAGTGATCAACAAAATTTTAACAATATTTAGAAACTTCTTCTGTCCCTTCCTCATTTGACATGATTGCTGGTTTTTTGTTGACTTTTAGACGCGTTCTACGCGTCTCTATAATAACCTTTGTAGGTCCGTACTGTATGTCGGTAGGTACCCATATTATGCTAATATATGCACGGGACAAAGCAATCATAAATATACACATCCACAGCTAATTTTGTTGAACGAAAACACGCGCACGCGTTATTAGCATTGGGAAAAATACAGTTAAAGCATCAGAGCAATAATAATGTCACTTGCATGGTGATGTAAGAAATGTCAAGGGACGTTGCAAAAATGTATTGCTAGAACCGCTTCTAGAACGTAAAGAAATGTCACCGCTTCCAGAAGTAAAGAAATGTCAAGGGACGCTGCAAAAATGTATTGCTAGTACTGCTTCTAGAACGCCAGTGAAGAACTCTTTAGCATTATATTGATGTTATACAACTGTGCAGATATAAAATGGAAAAAGCTATAAATCTAGTATTACTTTAAACAATGCAACTGCCTGTTTATGGACATCATTTTAAAAAGATTGCGCGCGAGCAAATCGGACGATCGCACAAAACTATTCAGGTCTCTATACTTACAAAATATGCACTTTTCCCCGGGTATAAAAGCTTACTCCAATAACCATTGCCGGATGTTTTATATTCCAAAACGAACCTAGTGACGTAGCACATTTCCTCTTTGGTTTGGTTCTGACGAAATTTATCCACCATAG
>JAOBAZ010284160.1:0-14488 GCA_026546875.1 Pteroeides caledonicum
GACCATGTGAATATTGATAACTTTCATTAATCCTCACGTCACACAACAATGACGTTATTATTAAGCCACTGATTTTCTCATCGGACGGAATATTTGACGGACCGTAAACAACTTTGCCAATCGGATCGAACGGTGTTTTCCATCTGGCAAATTCGTCCATCGGACCTAAAATCTCGGTACTGGACATCAATCGACAAAAACCAGACAAAAGACACCGGACAAAAGACACCGGACAAAAGACACCGGATAAAATACACCAGAGAAAAAACACCGGACAAAAGACACCGGACAAAGGACATCAGACAAAGGGACCGGACAAAAGAGACCGGACAAAAGACACCAGAAAAGAGAAACCGGACAAAAGACACCGGGAGAAAGGCACCCGACCAAAGACACCCGGGAAAAGACATCGGACAAAACACATCGGACGTAATACACCGGACAAAAGCACAGGACAAAAGACATAGGACAAAAGACACCGGAAAAAAGATACCAGAAGAAAGACGCCGGACAAAAGACACAGAACATAAAGAGACAAGACAAACGCCACAGGACAAAAGACACAGGACAAAAGGCACAGAACAAGAGGCATAGGACAAATAACAGAAGACAAAAAGCACACGACAAAAGGCAATGGACAAAAGACACCGGACGAAAGACACCGAACAAAAAACACCGAGCAAAAGACACCGGACAAAAGACACCGGACAAAAGACACCAGACAAGAAACACCGGTCAAAAAACACCGCACAAAAGACACCGGACAAATGCCAACGGACAAAACACATCGGACAAAACACACCGGACAAAAGACTCCGGACAAAAGCACAGTACAAAAGACATCGGAGAAAAGACAACCGACAAAAAACACCAGAAAAACGACACCCGACAAAGGACAACCGGGAGAAAGGCACCCGACCAAAGACAACCGACCAAAGACACCCAAGAAAAGACACCGGACAAAAAAGACCGGACAAAAGACACCAGACAAAAGACACCGGACAAATGCAAACGGACAAAAAAAACCGGACGAAAGACACCGGAATAAAGGCACCGACCAAAAACGCCCTTGAAAAGACACCGGACAAAAGACACCGGGCAAAAGACACAGGACAAAAGACACCGGATGAAAGACGCCAGACAAAAGAAACGGGACAAGAAACACCGGAGAAAAGACAACGGACAATTGACACCGGACAAAAGACACCGGAGAAAAGATACCAAAAGAAAGACGCCGGACAAAAGACACCGGACAAAAGACACCAGTCAAAAGAAATTGAACAAAACACACCGGACAAAAGACACTCGAAAAAAAACCCCACAAAACACCCCGGACAAAAAGCCCCGACAAAAGCACTGGACAAAAGACACCGGAAAAAAGAGCCGGCAAATGACACCGGACAAAAGACACCAGACAAAAGACACCAAACAAAAGACACCCGACAAAAGAAACCGGACAAAAGACACCGGGAGAAAGGCACCCGACCAAAACAACCGACCAAAGACACCCGAGAAAGGACACCGGACAAAAGAGGCCGGACAGAAGACACCGGACAAATACCAACGGACAAAACACATCGGACAAAAGACACCGGACAAAAAAAAGAGGATGAGAGCACAGGACAAAAGACACAGCAAAAAAGACAACCGACAAAAGACACCAAACAAAAGACACCGGACAAAAGACAACGGACAAATGACACCGGACAAAAGACACAGGACAAAAGACACCGGAAGAAAGACGCCGGACAAAAAACACAGGACAAAAAGAGACAAGAGAAACGACACAGGACAAAAGACACAGGACAAAAGGCACAGAACAAAAAGCACAGTACAAAAGGCACAGTACAATAGGCACAAGACAAAAGGCACAAAACAGAAGGCACAGGACAAAAGAACCGGCGAAAGACACCGGAATAAACGCACCCGACCAAAAACTCCCGAGAAAAAACACCGGACAAAAGACACCGGGAAAAGACACCGGAGAAATGACACGGGACATGAAACACCGGGCAAAAGACAACGGACAATTGACACCGGACAAACGATACCAGAAGAAAGACGCCGGACAAAAGACACAGGACATAAGGAGACAAAACAAACGCCACAGGACAAAAGAAAGAGGACAAAAGGCACAGAATAAGAGGCACAGGACAAAAGGCACAGGACAAAAGGCAATGGACAAAAGACACTGGACGAAAGACACCGAACAAAAAACACCGAGCAAAAGACACCGGACAAAAAACACCGGACAAAAGACACCGGAGAAAAGACACCAGAAATGAAACACCGGTCAAAGAAAACAGGACAAAAGACACCGGACAAAGACACCGGACAAAAAACACCGGACAAAAAAAATGGACATAACACACCGGACAAAAGACACCCGAAAAAAGACTCCGGACACAAACCACCCGACAAACAATTCCCCGGACAAAAAGTTCCGACAAATGCACTGGACAAAAGACACCAGATAAAAAACACGGACAAAAGACACCGGACTAAAGACACCGGACAAAAGACACTTGACAAAAAAAACCGGAAAAACGATACCAGAAGAAAGATGCCGGACAAAAGACACAGAACATAAAGAGAGATGACAAACGACACAAGACAAAAGACACAGAACAAAACGCACAGAACCAAAGGCACTGTACAAAAGGCACAGTACAAAAAGCACAGGACAAAAGGCACAAGACAAAAGGCACGGGACAGAAAGCACAGGACAAAAAAAACCCGGACGAAAGACTCCGGAATAAAGGCACCGATTAAAAACGCCCGAGAAAAGACACCGGACAAAAGACACCGGAAATAGACACCGGAGAAATGACACGGGACAAGAAACACCGGGCAAAAGACAACGGACAATTGACACCGGACAAAAGACACCGGACCAACGTCACCGGACATAAACCCCCGACAAAAGACCCCGGACAAAAGACACCGGACAAAAGAAATCGGACAAAGCGACCGACAAAAAAGACCGGACAAAAGAGACCGGACAAAAGAGACTGGACAAAAGAGACCGGACAAAAGAGGCCAGACAAAAGACACAAGACAAAAGACACCGGACAAATCCCAACGGACATAACACATCGGACAAAACACACCGGACAAAAGACACCAGACAAAAGCACAGGACAAAAGACATCGGACAAAAGACAACCGAGAAAAGACACCAAACAAAAGACACCGGACAAAAGACAACGGACAAATGACACCGGACAAAAGACACAGGACAGAAGATACCGGAAGAAAGATGCCAAACAAAAGTAACAGAACATTAAGAGACAAGACAAACGACAATGGACAAAATACACCGGACGAAAGACACCGAACAAAAAGCACCAAGCAAAACGCACCGGAAAAAAAACACCGGACAAAAGACACCGAACAAAAGAAACTGGACACAACACACCGGACAAAAGACACCCGAGAAAAGACACCGGACACAAACCACCCGACAAAAGACCCCGGAGAAAAAGCCCCGACAAAAGCACTGGACAAAAGACACCGGACAAAAGACACCGGACTAAAGACACCGGAGAAAAGAAAAAGGACAAAAGACACCCGACAAAAGACACTTGAAAAAAGACACTGGACAAAAAACACCAGACAAAAGACACAAGACACCAGACAAAGGAAACCGGACAAAAAACACCGGAAAAATAACACCCGACCAAAAACACCCGACAAAAAACACCGGAAAAAAGACACCAGACAAACGACAACGGACAAATAACACCGGACAAAAGACACCGGACAAAAAACACCGGCAAAAGACACTGGACAAAAGGCACCGGACAAAAGACACCCGACAAAAACACCCGCAAAAGACCAGACAAATGTCAACGGACCAAAGAGATCGGAGAAAAGACACTGGACAAAGGACACCGAACAAAATACACCGCACAAAAGACACCGGACAAAAGACACCGGACTAAAGACAATGGACGAAAAGCACTGGAAAAAAGGCACCGGAAAAAAGACATTCGAAAAAAGACATCAGACAAAAGACACCGGACAAAAGACACCGGACAAAAGACACCGGAAATAAGACATCACACAAAGGAAACCGGACAAAAGACACCGGAAGAAAGACAGGAAAAAAAAAACCGGACAAAAGATACTGGAAGAAAGATGCCGGACAAAAGACACAGGACATAAAGAGACAAGGCAAACGACACAGGACAAAAGACACGGGACAAAAGACACAAGACAAGAGGCACAGGACAAAAGGCACAGGCCAAAAGACACCGGACGAAAGACACCGAACAAAAAACTCCGAGCAAAAAACACCGGACAAAAAACACCGGAAAAAAGACACGGAACAAGAAACTCCGGATAAAAAAGACCGGACAAAAGAGACCGAAGAAAAAACACCGGACAATAGACACCAGACAAAAAACACCGAACGAAAGGCACCAGACAAAAGACACCGGACAAAATGCACCAGACAAAACAAACCGGACAAAAGACACGGGAATAAAGACACCCGAAAAAAAACACCGGACAAAAGACGCAGGACGAAAGACACCAGAAGAAAGACGCCGGACAAAAGACGCAGGACATAAAGAAACAAGATAAACGACACAGTAGAAAAGACACAGGACAAAAGGCACAGAACAAAGGCACAGTACAAAAGGCACAGTACAAGAGGCACAAGACAAAAAGCACAAGACAAAAGGCACAAAACAGAAGGCACAGGACAAAAAACCGGGCGAAAGAGACCGGACAAAAGACACCGGACAAAAGACACCAGACAAAAGACACCGGACAAAAAATACCGGACAAAAAAATGGACAAAACACACCAGACAAAAGACACCCGAAAAAAGACACCAAACACTAACCACCCGACAAAAGACCTCGGACAAAAAGTTCCGACAAAAGCACTGGACGCCAGAAAAAAAAAGACACCGGATAAAACACACGGACAAAAAACACCGGACAAAAAACACCGGCAAAAAACGCTGGACAAAAGACACCAGGCAAAAGACGCTCGAAAAAAACCCTCACAAAAAACCCCGGACAAAAAGCCCCGACAAAAGCACTGAAAAAAAGACACCGGACAAAAGAGACGGACAAAAGACACCAGACAAGAAAAACCAGACAAAAGACACCGAACAAAAAACACCCGACAAAAGAAACCGAACAAAAGACACCGGGAGAACAGCAGCCGACCAAAACAACCGACCAAAGAAACCCGAGAAAGGACACCGGAGAAAAGAGGCCGGACAAAAGATACCGGCCAAAAGGCACCGGACAAATGCCAACGGACAAAACACATCGGACAAAAGACACCAGACAAAGACAGCGGACAAGAGCTCAGGAAAAAAAACACAGCACAAAAGACAATTGACAAAAGACACCAGACAACGCAGAAGACACCGCACAAAAGACATCGGACAAACACACCGGACAAAAGACGCCCGACAAAAGCAGAGGACAAAAAACATCGGAGAGAAGACAACCGACAAAAGACGCCAGAAAAAAGACACCGAACAAAGGACAACCGGCCAAAGACACCCAAGAAAAGACACTGGACAAAAAACACCGGACAAATGCCAACGGACAAAAAAAACCGGCCGAAAGACACGGGAATAAAGAAACCAACGAAAAACGCCCGAGAAAAGACACCGGACAGAAAACACCGGACAAAAGACACCAGACAAAAGACACCGGACAAATGACAACGAACAAATGACGCCGGACAAAAGACACAGGACAAAAGACACCGGAAGAAAGACGCCAGAAAAAGACACAGGACATAGAAAGACAAGACAAACGACACAGGACAATAGACACAGGACAAAAGGCACAGAACAAGAGGCACAGGACAAAAGGCACAAGACAAAAAGCACAGGACAAAATGCAATTGACAAAAGGCACCGCACGAAAGACACCGAACAAAAAACATCGAGCAAAAGACATCGGACAAAAGACACCGGTCAAAAGAGACCGGACAAAAGACACTGAACAAAAGAAACTGGTCAAAACACACGGAACAAAAGACACCCGAGAAAAGACACCGGACAAAAAGCACCTGACAAAAGACCCCGGACAAAAACCCGGACAAAAACACTGGACAAAAGACACCGGATAAAACACACGGACAAAAGACACCGGACTAAAGACACCGGACAAAAGACAACAGACAAAAGACACCTGACAAAAGACCCTTGACAAAAGACACTGGACAAAAGACACCAGACAAAAGACACCGGACACAAGACACCAGACAAAGGAAACCGGACAAAAGACACCGGAATAAAAACACCCGACCAAAAACACCGGACAAAAGACACAAGACAAAAAACACGGGACATAAGACACCAGATAAAAGACACCGGACAAAAGACACCCAAAAAAATTCACCAGACAAAAGAAACCGGACAAGAGACACAAGAAAAAACACACCGGTGAAAAGACGCCGGACAAAAGACACAGGACAAAAAAGACAAGACAAATGACACAGGACAAAAAACACAGGACAAATAGCAAAGGACAAAAAGCACAGTACAAAAAGCACAGTACAAGAGGCACAGGACAATTGGCAGAAGACAAAAGGCACAGGACAGAAGGCACAGGACAAAAAAAAAGACGAAAGACACCAGAATAAGGGCACCCGACTAAAAACGTCCTAGAAAAGACACCGGACAAAAGACACCGGACAAAAGACAACGGAGAAAAAACACGGGACAAGAAACACCGGACAAAAGAGACCGGACAAAAGACACCGGAAATAAGACATCACACAAAAGAAACCGGACAAAAGACACCGGAAGAAAGACACAGGAAAAAAGACACCGGACAAAAAACACCCCACAAAAGACCCCGGACAAAAGACACCGGTTTAAAGACACCGGACAAAAGACACCGGACAAAAGACACTGGACAAAAGACACGGGACAAGAAAGACCGAACAAAAATGACCGGACAAAAGACACCGGACAAAAGAAACTGGACAAAACACACCGGACAAAAGACACCCGACAAAAGACACCGGACAAAAAACACCTGACAAGAGACCCCGGACAAAAGACACCGGACTAAAGACACCAGACAAGAGACACTGGACAAAAGACACCGGACAAGAGACACCGGACAAAAAGACACCGGACAAAAGACACCCGGCTAAAGACAATGGACGAAAGGCACTGGAAAAAAGGCACCGGAAAAAAGACATTCGAAAAAAGACATCAGACAAAAGACACCGGCAAAAGACACCGGACAAAAGACACCGGACAAAAGACACCGGAAATAAGACATCACACAAAAGAAACCGGACAAAAGACACCGGAAGAAAGACACAGGAAAAAAGACACCGGACAAAAGATACTGGAAGAAAGATGCTGGACAAAAGACACAGAACATAAAGAGACAAGGCAAACGACACAGGACAAAAGACAAGGGACAAAAGAGACAAGACAAGAGGCACAGGACAAAAGGCACAGGCCAAAAGATACCGGACAAAAGACACCGAACAAAAAACTCCGAGCAAAAAACACCGGAAAAAGACACCGGAAAAAAGACACGGAACAAGAAACTCCGGATGAAAAGGACCGGACAAAAGAGACCGGAGAAAAACCACCGGACAATAGACACCAGACAAAAGACACCGAACAAAAGGCACCAGACAAAAGACACCGGACAAAAGGCACCAGACAAAAGAAACCGGTCAAAAGACACTGGAATAAAGACACCCGAAAAAAAACACCGGACAAAAAACACAGGAAGAAAGACACCGGAAGAAAGACGCCGGACAAAAGACGCAGGACATAAAGAGACAAGATAAACGACACAGTAGAAAAGACACAGGACAAAAAGCACAGAACAAAGGCACAGTACAAAAGGCACAGTACAAAAAGCACAAGACAAAAAGCACAAGACAAAAGGCACAAAACAGAAAGCACAGGACAAAAAACCGGACGGAATACACCGGATTAAGGCACCCGACCAAAAACACCCGAAAAGAGACACCGGAGAAAAGACACCAGAAAAAGACACCGGAGAAATGACACGCGACAAGAAACACCGGACAAAAAACAACGGACAATTGACACCGGACAAAAAACACCGGACAAATGATACCAGAAGAAAGACGCTGGACAAAAGACACAGGACATAAAGAGACAAGACAATCGCCACAGGACAAAAGACACCGGACAAAAGACACCGGACGAGAAATACCGGTCAAAAGACACCGCACAAAAGACACCGGACAAAAGCCAACGGACAAAACACGTCGGACAAAACACACCGGACAAAAGACACCGGACAAAAGCACAGGACAAAAGACATCGGAGAAAAGACAACCAACAAAAGACACGAGACAAAAGACACCGGACAAACGACAACCGGGAGAAAGGCACCCGACCAAAGACACCCCACCAAAGACACCCAAGAAAAGACACCGGACAAAAAAAGCCGGACAAAAGACACCAGACAAAAGACACCAGACAAATGAAAACGGACGAAAAAAACCGGACGATAGACACCGGAATAAAAGCACCTACCAAAAACGCCCAAGAAAAGACACCGGACAAAAGACAAAAGACACCGGACAGAACACAACGGACAAATGACACCGGACAAAAGACACAGGACAAAAGACACCGGAAGAAAGACGCAGGACAAATGAAACGGGACAAGAAACACCGGACAAAAGACAACGGACAATTGACACCGGACAAAAGACACCGGAGAAAAGATACCAGAAGAAAAATGCCGGACAAAAGACACAGGACATAAAGAAACAAGACAAACGCCACAGGACAAAAGACACAGGACAAAAGGCACAGAACAAGAGGGACAGGACAAAAGGCACAAGACAAAAAGCACAGGACAAAATGCAATTGACAAAAGGCACCGGACTAAAAACACGGAACAAAAAACACCGAGCAAAAGACACCGGACAAAAGACACCGAACAAAAGACACCGGACAAGAAACACCGGTCAAAAGAGACCGGACAAAAGATACCGGACAAAAGGCACCGGACAAAAAAAACTGAACAAAACACACCGGACAAAAGACACTCGAAAAGAAAAACCCACAAAACACCCCGGACAAAAAGCCCCGACAAAAGGACTGGACAAAAGACACCGGAAGAAAGAGGCCGGACAAAAGACAACGGACAAATGCCGACGGACAAAATACACCGGACAAAAGACACCGGATAAGAGACACCGACCAAAAATCACCGGACAAACGTCCCCGGACAAAAAACACCGGACAAAAGACACAGGACAAAAGACACCTCAGAAAAGACACCGGACAAATGACACCGGACAAAAGACACAGGACAAAAGATACCGAAAGAAAGACGCCGGACAAAAGACACAGGACATAAAGAGACAAGACAAACGACACAGACAAAAGGCACAGGACAAAAAGCACAGAACAAGAAGCACGGGACAAAAGGCACAAGACAAAAAGCACAGGACAAAAAACACCGGACAAGAGAAAACGAACAAAAGACACCAGACAAGAAACACCGGTCAAAAGAGACCGGACAAAAGAAAGCGCACAAGAGCTCAGGACAAAAAACACTGCACAAAAGACAATTGACAAAAGACACCAGACAAAAGACACCAAACAAAAGACAACAAACAAATGACACCGGACAAAAGACACAGGACATAAAGAGACAAGACAAACGACACAGGACAAAAGACACAGGACAAAAGACACAGAACAAAAGGCACAGTACAAAAGGCACAGTACAAGAGGCACAAGACAAAAGGCACAAAACAAAAGGCACAAAACAGAAGGCACAGGACAAAAAAACCGGACGAAAAACACTGGAATAAAGGCACCCGACCAAAAACGCCCGAGAAAAGACACCAGACAAAAGACACCGGAAAAAGACACCCGAGAAATGACACGGGACAAGAAACACCGGACAAAAGACAACGGACAATTGACAGCGAACAAAAGACACCGGACAAACGATACCAGAAGAAAGACGCCGGACAAAAGACACAGGACATAAAGAGACAAGACAAACGCCACAGGACAAAAGACATAGGACAAAAGGGACAGAACAAGAGGCACAGGACAAAAGGCACAAGAAAAAAAGCACAGGACAAAAGGCAATGGACAAAAGACACTGGACGAAAGACACCGAACAAAAAACACCGAGCGGAAGACACCGGACAAAAGACACCGGACAAAAAACACCGGACAAAAAAAATGGACAAAACACACCGGACAAAAGACATCCGAAAAAATGACACCAGACACTAACCACCCGACAAAAGACCTCCGATAAAAAGTTCCGACAGAAGCACTGGACAAAAGACACCGGATAAAACACACGGACAAAAAACACCGGACAAAACACACCGGACAAAAAACACCAGCAAAAGACGCTGGACAAAAGACACCAGACAAAAGACGCTCGAAAAAAAACCCCACAAAAGACCCCGGACAAAAAGCCCCGACAAAAGCACTGGACAAAAGACACCGGACAAAAGAGACGGACGAAAGACACCAGAATAAGGGCACCCGACTAAAAACGTCCTAGAAAAGACACTGGACAAAAGACACCGGACAAAAGACAACAGAAAAAAGACACGGGACAAGAAACACCGGACAAAAGAGACCGGACAAAAGAAACTGGACAAAACACACCGGACAAAAGGCACCCGACAAAAAACACCGGACAAAAAACGCCCACAAATGACCCCGGACAAAAGACACCGGATTAAAGACACCGGAAAACAGACACCGGACAAAAGACACCGGACAAAAAACACCGGACAAAAGACACCGGAGAAAAGACACGGGACAACAAAAACCGGACAAAAATGACCGGACAAAAGACACCGGACAAAAGAAACTGGACAAAACACACCGGACAAAAGACACCCGACAAAAGACACCGGACAGAAAACACCTGACAACAGACCCCGGACAAAAGACACCGGACTAAAGACACCGGACAAGAGACACCGGACAAAAGACACCAGTCAAAAGACACCGGAGTAAAGACACCGGACACAAGACACCAGACAAAAGACACCAGACAAAAGACACCAGACAATAGAAACCGGACAAAAGACACCGGAATAAAGACACCCGGCCAAAAACACCTGAAAAAAGACACCGGAAAAAGGACACCAGACAAACAACACTGGAAAAAAGACAACGGACAAAAGACACTGGACAAAAAACACCGGACAAAAGACCGGACAAATGCCAACGGACAAAAGACATCCGACAAAAGACACCGGACAAAAAACACCGGACAAAAGACACCGGACAAATGACACCAGACAAAAGACAAGAAACAAAAGACACCACACAAAAGACAACGGATAATTGACACCGGACAAAAGACACCAGAGAAAAGATACCAGAAGAAAGACGCCGGACAAAAGACACAGGACATAAAGAAACAAGACAAACGCCACAGGACAAAAGACACAGAACAAAAGGCACAGAACAAATGGCACAGGACAAAAAGCACAAGACAAAAAGCACAGGACAAAATGCAATTGACAAAAGGCACCGGACGAAAGACACCGAACAAAAAACACCGAGCAAAAGACACCGGACAAAAGACACCGGAGAAAAGAAACTGGACAAAACAAACCGGACAAAAGACACCCGACAAAAGACACCGGACAAAAAGCACCTGACAAGAGACCCCAGGCAAAAGACACCGGACTAAAGACACCAGACAAAAGACACCGGACAAAAGACACCGGACAAAAGACACCGGACGAAAGACACCGGACAAAAGACACCAGACAAAAGACACCGAAGTAAAGACACTGGACAAAAGACACGAGACAAAAGACACCGGAGTAAAGACACCAGACAAAAAAAACCGGACAAAAGACACCGGGCTAAAGACACCCGGCCAAAAACACCCGAAAAAAGACACCGGAAAAAAACACCAAACAAACGACACCGGACAAAAGACACGGGACAAAACACACCGCAAAAAAGACACCGGACAAAAACACCGGACAAAAGACACCGGACATAAGACAAAAAACACCGAGCAAAAGACACCGGACAAAAAACACCGGACAAAAGACACCGAACAAAAAACACCGACAAGAAACAGCGGTCAAAAGAGACCGAACAAAAGACACTGGACAAAAGACACCGGACGAAAAAAACTGAACAAAACACACCGGAGAAAGAACACCCGAAAAAATACACCAAAAAAACCCCCCAAAAGACCCTGGACAAAAAGCCCCGACAAAAAACTGGACAAACGACACCGGATAACAGAGAGGGACAAAAGACAACGGACTAAAACACCGGACAAAAGACACCGAACAAAAGACAACGGGAAAAAGATATCTGACAAAAAACAACTGACAAAAGACACTCGAAAAAAGACACCGGACAAAAGACACCAGACAAAAAACACCGGACACAAGACACCAGACAAAGGAAACCGGACAAAAGACACCCGGAATAAAGATACCCGACCAAAGACACCGCACAAAAAACACCGGAAAAAAGTAACCAGAAAGAAGACACCGGACAAAAGACCCCATATAAAAAACACAGGACAAAAGACCCCGGACAAAAGACACCGGACAAAAAACACCGGACAAAAGACCCCGGATAAAAGGTACCGGACAAAAGACACCGGACAAAGGACATCGGACAAAAAGACCCGACAAAAGGGATCGGACAAAAGAGACCGGACAAGAGAAACCGGACAAAAGACACCAGACAAAAGACACCGAACAAAAGGCACAAGATAAAAGAAACCGGACAAAAAACACCGCGAGAAAGGCACCCGACCAAAACACCCGACCAAAGACACTCGAGAAAGGACGCCGGACAAAAGAAGCCGGACAAAAGACACCGGACAAAAGACAACGGACAAACGCCAACGCACAAAACACACCGGACAAAACACACCGGACAAAGGACAGCGGACAAAAGCACAGGACAAAAAACACAGCACGAAAGACAACCGACAAAAGACACCCGACAAAAGACACCGGACAAAAGAAAACGGACAAATGACAATGGACAAAAAACACAGGAGAAAAGACACTGAAAGAAAGACGCCGGACAAAAAACACAGGACATAAAGAGACAGGACAAACGACACAGGACAAAAGACACAGGACGAAAGGCACAGAACAAAAGGCACAGTACAAAAGACACAGTAAGAGGCACAAGACAAAAGGCACAAGACAAAAGGCACAAAACAGAAGGCACAGGACAAAAAAACCGGACGAAAGACACCGGAGTAAAGGCACCCCACCCAAAACGCCCGAGAAAAAACACCAGACAAAAGACACCGGAAAAAGACACCGGAGAAATGACACTGGACATGAACCACCGGACAAAAGACAACGGACATTTGACACCGGACAAAAGACACCGGACAAACGATACCAGAAGAAAGACGCCGGACAAAAGACACAGGAAATAAAGAGACAAGACAAACGCCACAGGCCAAAAGACACAGGACAAAAGGCACAGAACAAGAGGCACAGGACAAAAGGCACAAGACAAAAAGCACAGGACAAAAGGCAATGGACAAAAGACACCGGACGAAAGACACCGAACAAAAAACACCGAGCAAAAGACACCGGACAAAAGACACCGGACAAAAGACACCGGACAAAAGACACCGGACAAAAGACACCGAACAAAAAACACCGGACAAGAAACACCGGTCAAAAGAGATCGGAAAAAAGAGACCGGACAAAAGACACTGGACAAAAGAAAGTGGACAAAACACACCGGACAAAAGACACACGAGAAAGGACACCGGACACAAACCACCCGACAAAAGACTCTGGACAAAAAGCCCCGACAAAAGCACTGGACAAAAGACACCGGATAAAAGACACGGACAAAAGACAACCGGACTAAAGACACCGGACAAAAGACACCGGACAAAATACACTGGACAAACTAAATCGGACAAAGAAACCGGACAAAAGAGACCGGACAAAGGAAACCGGACAAAAGACACCGGACAAAACAACCCTGACAAAAGACATAGGACAAAAGCGCCGGATAAAAACCCGAAAGACACCGGACGAAAAACACCGGACTAAAGACACCAGACAAAAGACACCGGAAAAAAGACACCAGACAAAAGACACCCGAAAGAAGACGCCGGACAAAAAGCCCCGACAGAAGACAACGGACAAAAAGCAACGGACAAAAGGCACCAGACAAAAGAGACTGGACAAAAGACATCGGACAAAGACATTAAACAAAAGATATTGTAAGAAAGACGCCGAACAAAAGACACAGTACAAATAGCACAGGACAAAAGGCACAGGACAAAAGACATCGGACGAAAGACACCAAACAAAAGACACCGGACAAAAAACACCGGGGAAAAGACACGGGACAAAGAACTCCGGACAAAAAAACGGGACAAAAAGCACCGGACAAAAACCAACGGACAAAAGACACCGGACAAAAGACACCGGACAAAAGGCCCCGACAGAAGGCACCTGACAAAAGACACCGGACAAAAGACAC
>JAOBAZ010284271.1:0-16877 GCA_026546875.1 Pteroeides caledonicum
TGTTAAATAAAAAATGTGTTTCTCACCAACATATGTTCAGCAAGCCATCCTTCATCTCTAGCAATAACGGAAGCAATACGAAGAGCAAAACATTTTTTTCCAAGTAATGAGTTTCCTCCATAGCCACTTCCAAAAGAGATGATCTTCCTGTCAACAGGAATATGTGTAATCATGGTTTTATCAGGGTTGCAAGGCCAGTGATACTCACTGGGTGGTGCAGGTAATGGCACACCTTCAGAATGCAAGCACCGAACAAAGCTCCCTGTACCCAGGGTTTTCAATACTGCAGCTCCCATACGCGTCATAATTCGCATGCACACTGCCACGTAGGCAGAATCAGTTAACTCAATGCCAACTTTGGACAATGGAGAACCAATGGGTCCCATACTGAAGGGAACAACATACATTGTTCGACCTAGGGAAAAATAGTTGAAAAATTCAATATTTATAAACTGAAAGTGAAATAAAGAATCAATAGAATTAATAAAAAAAAAATTAAGAAATCAGGTCACTTACCATTCATGCATTTTGGCAGCCTTTTCCCCATTTCTTCTTTTAATTTTGCAGGTTCAATCCACTGTCCAACTCTGCCTTTGGCATCTCCTTTCGGTGTTGGAATAGTATCACCTTTTGTTGCAGTACAAATGAAAGTCTTTGACTCTACTCTGGCAACATCATGAGGGTCTGTACGGGCCAGCCAGCTATAGTGAGAAAAAAAATGGTTGGGTCACACTGGGATCATGCAACATACTGTAGCATAAAGTAATACTTTCCATAAGTAATGGCCTATCGAAAAACAAAACCACCTTCAATATAATGGTTTATCCAAAATAGCAAAAGCCAAGGTAGGAGCAATGCTTCAGAAGCCGCCTTAGGCTTGATTTTCATTAATGACATAAGCATAAGCTAGAACAAAACAAAGAAATGCAGAGAAGTGTGCAACAATCATTGACATAAGCACAAGACTCCAAGTGTAAGCTAAGGTAGAGCAAATGCAAATTCAATGGAAAATTCTTTCTTTTTTGTCTTTGAAATCCCTAGAGTAACATTCATGCTTTGTTTTATGGCTTATGCCTATGTTGCTAGTGAAAACCAGGATTTAGTGACGGCAAAGTTTAAAGTGTCAAGTTTCAAACAAGAAATTCCTACATAAAACAAAATTTAAAATAGCTTACTATCTGCGCTTTAATCTAGGTTTATCAAATTTGTAGCACATTATGACAATATACACATTGTCTTTTCATTCAAACAAAGAATGACAATAATGCAATAAGATCACTCACATAAGAGGTTGAACAATAGAAATTTGAAGCATCATTATGATGACAAATATGTATAAAAAAAATAGGACAATGACTGACAACATTTTAATTGGACTTCCAAAACCAATTTTCCCCAGTACATAACTATTGGCATTGCATTAAATGGAACAAGTAAAAAAAGGAAATATATATAAATGTGGTAAACAGGAAGTTATGGCCAAAAAGTGGCATCTGCCAACAGCAAATAAAAATGAAAGCTGAGGAAAGGACTTTGTTGAGGATTCTATCCTATTACATAACAATCCATTCTTGTTAGTATTATTCTTTCTTTAAGTCCACTTATAAACTTTTTAAATTTAGAAAATTTAAAGGTAGGAACCAATAATTCTGAAACTAATGCATTTTACTTCCTGGTTCAACATGACCTCTTTCACCAATTTAAATTGACCAATCAGCACTCAGTGCTAACGCATTTAGACCAATCAAAACACGTTGTATTTGAGGGTCTGAGTTTTGTTTCCTCGTTGTAGTTTCATGGTCTTTATCCCTGCACAATTCGGCCTGGACTGTTTAGCGAGGGTACAGGGAAAGTTCTTTACGATATTTCAATGAGAAATATACCGACTAAATTAAGATCGGATCTAAGTTGATAAGTGGTACTACCAATGAAACTTTCAACGTGTTCAAACGACAAATTGAAGGAACCCACGGGGTTCTCTTCAAAATAACACAAACGCTAGTGAATTAAAAAAATAAAAAGAAAGCAAATCTATTGAAATGTACCAAGCTTAAATACATTGAATTAAATTAAATTGGTGCATATTAAAAAGAAAACCGCAATTTTAACACAATCTAAATCTATCAGCACCTGCACGAACTGCACTTAGTACGACTACAGACAGTATATCATATGGAGTGAAGCGTCAAAACGTCGGTTTGAGAAACGTGCAATCTTGCGCACTTTAATTGCTAAAACAGCAACAGAGGCTTTCTCATAGGCTACGTTAAGAGCGTGATATACCAGTACAGCAACATCGTTTTTGCAATTAACAATTGCCAACTTTCCCAGTAATTTCCCCAAAAACAATTGCAAAAAATTCGTACTAAAAAACGTGATCAGAAAAACGTCAAATTGAAAATGCTCACTTACCTGTTCTCGTAGGCCGTCAAAGGCTTTATAACTTCATCCTGATGAAGTTCCTTCAACAAACTGTTGTTCTCTTCGTCGCTTCCATCGCAAATGTACACTTTTGCGGGTGTACATAAGTCAGCACATTCAATGATGAACTGCCGAACTTTGGGGGCCAAATCATCCAAATTCCCTTTGACAACTTCTATATCTTTATTCAGTTTCAACTTACTGAGGTCGCGCGGTGGGCGACCAGCTTCGATGTCGAGAAAACTGAGATCAGGTTGAGCCATAACTCTATTGTGAATAAACGCCCAAATGAGAAAGAAGAATGAAGAACTACTTACCTTCGCTATTTATAATACCAGATAGTTCGTGGAACACCGCACGTACATGTCATGTGAACAACCGGATATGGGGTTTCATTCTATTAAACTTTGCACCGGATTGGTTAATTTGAATTTACTATATAGAATAAATTATTATAATATTTATCATAATCAAAATATAAATATTGTTGTCTGTTCGTTTATTTTAATCGCATGTACCCAAATACTGTTGATTTTATCTTTATAAACATCAAACCCATTAAAATGGGAACACAAACATTAGTGAATTGTATTTGCCGCATACAGTCATGTTGCGTTCACGTTTAGTGGTAAAAATTAGCTACGAGCTATACGACAGGAAAACTGTCAAATTAAGTCGATAACAGACGAGACTCAGGGAGCCAAACCTGTGACGTAATTTCCTGTGAGGCTGTGTAGACTAGAATAGGACTGAGCTATACTAAAAGAGCAGTAGACTAAACTAGAGAGCTTTCGAATTTTTGATCTTACATCCAGGTGTTGTTTGGTAATTGCATGGTTTTGTTTTAAAAATACCTCTTAATGTTATCCCTATAAAAAAAACCTTACAAATTGTGAAACTGTTACAGCCTTCGGCTAAATCGAAGTTAAAGGTCAAAGCGAAAATGTCGCAAAATCGTTACAATTATACATAAAAATAATCATTCAGTTATGTCTATGTGATGATTTGTTTTTGGTGAAATGGTGAAATATCAAACCACAGTCCCTGGTGTCTACGTTATATTCCACCCAATTGTGCGTAAGTCTGTAAGTTATATTTCACCCAACTGTGCGAAATGTACTATCAGACTGACATATATCAGATTGCCAGGGTGTTTAGTTGGCATTAAATTTATACTAATTATCTAAAACAATTAAAAAGACCTAAAATGAGCAAAGGAAATAATGGGTCGCGTCGCTGTTATTTGATCTTCTCGGGCACATCCATGCAGTGTAGATAGAATTTAAATAAATTATGTTATCTTAATATTATCTTATAAATATTATCTTAACCAAGTCTACGGTATAATACGGTGAAAGACGCTGCTATAATTAATTGTATTAATTATTCAGAATAAAAATAATTATATAATTTATAATTAAACGTACTCAAAAGGTAGTAGCGCGGGCTCAACACGCCAATATCAAATTATTCAAATCCTATACTCAGAAATATACAACATGACTAAATTAATGCAATGGCTTTGTATTTTTGCAATCATCTTCACAGTTTGGTTTGGTTTACTTTATGATATTTTACCTTTTAGATTACGAACTCATTCAAAAAATGTAGTCTTTATGGTATGTATGTTGTTGGGATTCTGATTCTCAATGTTTTAATTAAAATTTCAACGTGGCAGTGCTCAGCCTCTGTGCAGTGTGCTGTGCACCACTTGCACGACACTGTCAACATTTGTGACCATATACCCAGATAGTCCTAGCTTTCACTCAGTCATTTTATATTTTTTTAAGTTCCCAATTTACATGGTAATTGCGTTTGGGGTAAGTGTTAAAATATCTTGTTATAACTGTAGTCTTGTACATGTGTGTTTCACTTTCATGTCATTTGTTACAAAATACAGGGTTGGATATAAGGTTTACTTTGTTTGAAAAAGAAATCTTATTTCTTATATTATTATAAGAAGATATTTTTCCATATAAGAAGGTTTTCTATAATTTCAAAACTTCACGAGAATTTTCAGAACCAGGCAAAATAGAATAATTGGTGAGGATAATATAAGATTTTAAAAATAAAATCTTATATATATAATATAATATAAGAAGATATACAAAAAAATAATATAAGAAGAAATGCCAACCCTGAATTTGTATGGTGTATGTACATGATTTTGTTCTTGCAAACCTTTTAGTGTTATTCTTTGGTGGTGATTGGTTATAGAGTGTTAACATTCAATGATTGTGAGGATGCCGCAGACTCGCTGAAAAAGGTATATGCTAAATATAAAACAAAACAAAACTGCAGGTTATGAGATTTTATCCCATATGGTGGGAAAAGCTGTTGAAAAAATAACAGCCAATCTGAAAATGGGATTTTCTCATGAAATAACTTATCTACCATAATATAATAAAAGAAGGTAAATAACCTGTGTTCTAGCAACAATTAAGGCAATTTTGGTTACAACAGGTTATGAAAATGTTTTTATTTTATGTAATTGCAAAATTTTTATTGAGATTATTGTATTTTTGAATAATTTTGCTTCCAGGAAATACAAGAAGCAAGGAAAGATTTAACAGCCAAAGGCTACAAGTTTGACTGAAAAAAAGGATTAGATATTTATATTGATATATAGGTGATGAATAGATATAGAACTGATTGAAGAACCAGAATATCCCAGATATAAGATTGTAATGGTCTGTTTGTTGCTTTATATGTATCCAGTAATTGTCCATCATTTTCATATGTCAACATGGTAAGATCTAAAAGCAGCATTGGAGCCAGTTGGACAATCTGCTCAGGCCATTTCACACAATTATTATATTTACAGTTAATGAACAGAGAAACATTGTCATTTTTTTATAGGGCAAATTGTATTGCATACAGACTATTAATTTATTTATTGTAATAAAAGACATTTGTCTGGAGACATGACCTAAACACCCCTCTAATTTCACTCAACAAATCATTTTTTTTAGTTTTCATTGTACTTTAAGTTAAAGCAAGAAACACTTTCACTTTGTTTCTGTTGTTTGCCATGTTAATTGTATTATGTTATTAAACCATTGATTACAGGTTCTCTCTGACAAGTTAAATAGTCTGGCATTAGTCAGAGCACCACTGAATGGATTAATACAGATAATTATGTAGTATGTGTAGCTGCATAAAATTTACATATCAACTCCCTAATGAATCTAAAGAATTTAAAATTCTTCTGCATAAGATTAACCATTGATGCAGCAATGTTACCCTTGACTAATATCTAAGTAAGGTTGTCTGGCATTACCATAGTGAAATCTGTTATGGGTGGCTAATTACAGCCAGTGTCACAGGCAATGGGTTAAAACAAACTTTCCCAATAAATAATTCTTAAAAAAAATGTGGAAGCTGCAATTAGCAAGATGCCTTGTTGTGAAAAGCAGACACTTTATTTTTATCATTTAATGTTACTGATATTTGATACAAATTTTGGGGTTGTTGTCCATGGGATTTTGTTACACAAGAATTTATATAACAATGATCAAGTTAGGAAAATATTTGGCAGCAAATTAAAAATCTCTTGCACAATAAGTTGGTCCTTTTTCACTTCCGGTCCCTCTTCTTCATTGATTCTTTTTAGGCATTTGTTTAGTTCAGCTTGTTGATGTTGATAATCTGTGTAATCTGTGGTGCTCATAATGCCATGGAGTAATGACAAGTATTCTGTTCGGAGCTGCAAAATAAATTTTTATATACCATAAAGGCATCTCTGATAAAACTATTTAAAACGTCAATTGTGGAAGTGAAAATTTTTTGATTCCCACACTAGGAGTGTCAAAAATTTTTATAGTCAAAAAATCAGGATTAAATGTGTGGTTTATGAATGGCAAAAAAGTTTGCTTAGTGAGATCACCAATATCTTAGACTACAAGTACTGAACCACAACACTAATGGAAAAGTGCTAAAGCGATGAAGAGCCTGTAATGAAAAAACACCAATCTGCATATATACAGACCACGAGTATCACCTTCAGCCTGCAGCACACCTTGTCAATCCCTCAGTTGTACCAAAATACCAACTTACTTTATCTCCTGGTGATAAATCCTGCACCATTCGAAGGACAATATCAATCAACACCATAAGGTCAGTTGTAAAGAATATCCCAGATGTATATGGAGAAGAGAAAACATCACCAAAAAATTTCAACAGTGAGTCAGGGCACCTGTCCAGAAAACCAAACACATTGACAGGATCATCTGAAGCAAGTAAAAGACAATTTTAATTATTTAATTAATATGTAATTATATAATAAATTATACAAATTGACAGCTATGCAACTGTACCTCCTCTGTTTACAAGTAGCATTAATTTCTCAGTAAGCACGGTTGATGTTTTCCTGATTCCTAATACTTCCATCACTATGTTTTTCTCTACATCTTTTAAAAGATAAATACCACATTTACAATTGAAGAGGCCAGCTTTAAGCAAACTTTGGTCCCACTTATCCTTATCTTCCCTAGATGTAAATTGCATGCATGCATTGCATTATGTATAAGGGCAAACACACTAAATATAAAGTGAGATATTTTTTTAACCCATTAACTGCCAATATACACCAATAAATAAAATGATGCAAACCTTGAAAATGCTGGTTATATGATAAAATCAATGTCACCAATGTATTTACAATATCTTCATTTTCAAGACCAGGAGGGTTTTCAATAGTATTAATTAAGAAATCAACATAAGTATTATCCAGATATTCTGCAACAGAAAATTATTTTTAATTAATATGCAGCCATCATGTGCAAAAATCAAAACTGACTTTAACTGAGCTTACCATAATGCTGGTATGGGATTGCTTCACCAGTAGAAAATATTATGCTACTTAATTTGGCAGAGTAGAAGAACTTTTGATGACCTAAATATTACAGTTCTCATTTGAATTATTTTTTTAAAAATTATAATAATAAGTATTAAATGATGCAACATACCTGTACCTTTATCATCTGTTGCCAGATCTCTTGAAGCTTGCATATCTCTTGCTAGTTCAACAGGCAGTATGCTACACAACAGTTGTGATATGACCTCTTGTCCAAGACTACAGCAAGCACAAAAAACCTTCAGCAAAAGTAGCCTCAAGGATCCTCTGGTTTCCTCAAGAAAAATATTAACAAATATTTTTTAATTTTATTTATATTTATTTGAACATGTCTTTAGTATTATGTATGGTATTACAGTTATAAAGTGTGTACATTGTCATTGGTAAAAAAATTTCACAGACAATTGTCAAAGAAAATATCTGTAGGCCAAATATAGAATTATGCCATAATATAATTATTACTAAAATCACAAAACTTACCATTTGATAATATTGTACCAAAGCATTTAAACCATCATAATGGTCTTGTCTTATAACAGCTAAACAAACATGAGGGTTTGCACCTTGCTGAAAACATAATATAAATTTCATTATGTACATTAAAATTAATGCTCGTGCAAGGCTTATAAAATAGGAATTTCATTACACTTACCAATATAGACAATACATCCTCCAAGTGTTTTTTTATAATGGGTTCATCTTCATGAACTGCCCAACTCCTTTGTTGGGAGTCATCTTTATGTTTAACAAGTTCTTCCACAAGACCTAGCAAAATTTGACCATCGTGAGTTGTGAGGTGTTCCTCATCAGTGGTTTTCCCAGCATTTTCCTGGAAACAAATAAAATTGCATATAAGAAATGTGGTTGACCCCTGTTAATTTTTACCCTAAGTGCTTAATCCATCAATGCCTAGGATTCCCCCTTTGGCAATTAAAATCCTGAGGCACAGATAGAGTAAAAGAATGAAATAGGGTACCTGGATAAAAATCCTAAGGACAATCCCAAACAGAATTCTACAGGATCCTACAGTATCCTAAATAGGGCCCTGTTATTTGATTTAGAATTCTATCAGGGTCCTACATTGGGTCACAGAATATGGAATAAACAGAAGGCTGACTCACCTATACAACATGTTTCTAGTATATTTTATACTGGCCAGAATTATGGCCAACAACATATGTAATGCAACATGCATGAGGACACAAACTTCAAAGGTTACAACTTGAGTCAATCTTAGAAATAACCAGAAGGGCAACTCAGGTTGGAACCTTTGAAGTTTATCCTCTCGCATATCACATTACGTATGTTGTCCACCATTACTGTGGCCAGTGGCTTTGACTCCTAAACATGTCATATGTTGATTTTTATTATTTTAATCTGTCTAATGCCAGTTAGGTAGTTAACACAGGTTAATACAGGTAGTTAACTAGTGTTCATAACCCAAGACTCTTCCTTGAAAAGGAAAGAACTGGTCTTAGATGTGGTTAGGTTTAACCAATTTAGTGAAGTTAAAACCATAAATTAATAATTTTATTTAAATAATCTAAAACAACAAATTAATAATAAACACATAAGAGGTATATATAACCTTTTCTTGGTAAAGGTTATCAATTATTTTTGAAGTCAGTACAGGCCTGCTGTAATACCTGTGAATGATACAAGTCCTCCAAAATGTAATCAGCTTCACTTGAAATGCTTGGCACTCTATGCCTTAAGTGCATCAACATGGTCTCCACAGCAGCGATACTTTTAGCATAAGTGAGTCCAGTACTATATAAATTGGTGATTAAAAATAAATTCAGAAAGCTCAACTAGATTCTTCTAGTACATGAGGCTATTTTATACAATCACCCATATGCAGCTAAAATAAAAATGAACTAATTACTAATACCTTATTCGAATTTGCTCAACCAACTCATCTCCAATCCTATGAGGAATTTGATCAGGAGGTGCTGGTGCTAACCTCTTGGTTATGGAGAAACTTTTTCTACCATGCGGAGGAGACGGTGCGGGCCTATTTGGTTGTTGTGGAATATCCGACTCATACGAGTAACCGGCTCCCATTTTTGTTGAATGCTTCTTACCAAGACTTTTTCCTTTTAAATAATCTGAAAAAACTTTTCTTCTATGTTCAATCAATTTTCTAACAAGGAAAATACAGTATGAAATATTAACTCACCAACAATCTATATTGTAATGCACTATTTTTTAACATATAGTTTTCATTAATGTAGTATTTTTATGAAATCATGATCTGAATACTATGGTTTGGTTCAGGATACTGCAATATTGGAAAACTGGTCCTGGCATTGCAGTGGGAATTTTATATAAGACGGCAAAAATTAAAAATCTTACTGCAATTTATTTCTTTGGGTATGATTAAGTTCTCCATTCTTCCCGGCACTTTTATAAATGAAGTCAATAGCCCTGTCAATTGATTCTAGTACTGAGGTTTTTTCTTCCTAAAAACAAAATTTGAGCTTTACTGAGTAAGTCAATAGTTAAAATAAACTAATTGTAATAATACAAAATATATAATTTAATAGTTTAAGTATTTTACTTTCAGTAAAAATATTTATAAAAATCAAAATATTTTTGTAACAGCTAAATGTTCTAATGTAGTTTCACAACAGACAAGGGTGTACAATATATACTGTACAAATATACTTACTACAAAATGAAAATTTGGAACTTATATATAAAAAAATTCAAACCTTGTTTGTTTCGATTAGAGCTTAGATTAAATTATTGATCACAATTCAAGAGGTTTGTGGCACTTGACTTGGCTGCTGCCTCAGTTTTTGGATGATTTGACAGTTGGACCTGAAAATTATTTGCTGACGACATGTCGACGATCGCTATTTTAAAAGCTATTCAAGTGCATTCCAATAAAGTTTAAAATAAAAAATACTCCAAGGAAAATAAAATAGTAGCCCATTAAAATTAACCATACTGTAAAATTAAATTCACCAAATGAAAATGGACCAACTAAACAAGCCTTCACCAACTAAAATTTCCAGCTTTAATTCTAAACCTACCATAGTTACTTGGTTGAACACCTCCAAATAATTCACAGGAACCAGACCAACCTCTCCAGAGTTTATAGAACGCATCTTCCACCAATGTTCATTGCAAGACTCAACATATTCATATGTTTCGCCTTTCTTAATGTTTAAAATTTTATGGCCATTCATCGCCTCTGTCTTCGGGGCAGAATAATCTTCAATTGATATGTACATGATGCCGACAACAACACCGAACACGATATTAAAATATTTCGCGTATTACTTTCTTTCGGCACATTTCTTTGAAATACGCCATACTTTTGAAAAATACAATACTATATATTAAATTAACCAATATTTATATTATTTATATGCATTGATGAATGTTTGGGTTTGAAGTCACTCCCCCCGTCTTTTACTTTTGACGTTTAGCGCCAAATCCATTTTCCGACATTTTTTTCGATATTATGGTCCCTCCTGTAAAAACTTTACAATAGGCTTGAAAACTTTGAAAGTCTTCCTTTCTATGAACATTTTAATTCGATAATGTAATTACATTAAATATTTTGTAAAAACAACAGGTGTATTTCTTTTTATTTCATCGAAAAAAGACTCAGTCGATGTGGCAGTTAAAATCAAAATATAGAGTTCAGGCGGGGCTATAGAAACTTTCAAACAGCAAAAAGACAATAGCTTACCTGTAAAGAACACATACTTCTCAAACAAAAATGCTGTGGTGAACAATTTGCACATTTCCAGCGAAAATAAACGTAAATAAACATGAAAATAAGCAAAACAATTTGTGAGCTCTTTCGTCTACAAAAGGTAGGTTTGGCGCGCTTAGACCATGACTCAAACCCGTTGTTTTGATTGGCTCGGCATCCCAAATGCGAGATTGTGATTGGTTGCTGTATGTACCCGGCGAGCAGTCTTTTTTAGCTCATTCCAGAAAAAATAAATCAAAAGCTTTGCACAAAGGGCAGTTTGTATCAAATAGTAATAAAAATAGTAGACAAACAAGCGAAAAATATGTGAAACATTTTAATAAATTAGTTATTAAATACGCATTAAACTTTAATATAATACAGCTATTAAAGTACAACTGAGACGGCATGTCTTTTAAGATATATGCGCTAATTTCTGCAGGTTTGAAATACATGGTACCCATTTCAAGGAATATACATTGAATAGCAGGACACAGGCAGTTTATAGAATATAGTGTCATAACGTGATTACAACGTGTATGCTTTCACCGCCCTCTTAAGTGTATCTGATAAAAAATTCCAATCTAACATTATCGTGAGAAGGGATTATCACATGCAGGCAAAAGGAAATAATTTTCAAAATAATGAATCAACGGAACACTTTTAGACCAACTAAACAGTAGAAACTATATGCATATGGTAATAAATACAAAAGAATTCTGGCACAAAGTAATAACATGTTGACAATATGAGCAGCTTCTGTAGGACTACAGCTGTTTAGATAAGTCTTGTGGGAGTACCATAATTATATTACTTTTAACTTATTCAAAATCCGATCCTAAGTAAGTGATGCCGCAGCTTTGAAAGTGCCGCTAAAAACTTCTACCCTGCCCCCTTCTTTTCTCACGTTACGCCACCTCTTTCCTCCGTGGAGGCTTCTTGGACAGGAATTGAGGTTGCGGATTAGGAAGCGTGTGGTACATGGGGGGACACTAAGGGATGAAAAATGCAAGCGCGCGGGTGGTGAAGGCACATGTACCACACATGTACCACATTATTTGCAACCTAAAGCTTGCCGAAGAGGGCTTTGGGGAGGAGAGTTAATGTAAATGCGTAAACAACGAGGTGCAATGAACCATGTAGCAGTAAACACCAGATTTTTGACCTCTTGCCTGCTGAAAGCTGGTTGGGCTACAAAATGACGTAATTATTATTACAGTATGTGTGAAAGTTTGTCAAGTTATCGTGCGAAGGTTAAAAATATTATATTATTATACAACTAGTCATTATACCAAAGAGCTTCAATTGGGGTTAACCACGTCCATAGTAGAGCTTTCTCCTGGGTCCTCTTGGTTCCCCATACGTCCCTCCTTTTTGGCTCTTTTTCGTGCTGCTTGACGATCTTTCAGTTTTCGCTCTTTTCCTTTTTCGTCAAGGCAAACTGACTGTACATTCTCAATGTCGGCCAAACTGTTTCCTGTGTCGAGTTCAGATTCCATTGAAGATCGCTGAAACAAAATTATAATAGAAATAATTTCAGGAAACTCAACTTTAAATGAAGAAAAAAGTATCAAAAAATTAAAAAGGGAAGTTTAAACAGTGGCCCTATAGACTTCGTACATTTCCCCTAACCCACTTTTCTTTGACTTCTCAAAACTCTAATAAAGTTGTAGACAAAAACTAGAATTTGGTATGTAATACACCGTTTGTCCAATTTAAAAAGTATTCCCATTCCGTAACCACACCACATCATCCATTTCCCTTTTTACTACTTTGTTTACTTAACACCCCTGACCATTTCTAATTTTTTCCCATCTTACTCATCTTCACTTTATTTAGCTTTTCAAACTTGCCCTTTCTACATCTTCCATCCCTTTCTCATTTCTAACTGTTTCCCGTCCTACTCTGTCTTTACTGTATTCAGCTTTTCATATTGCTTCTTCGTAGCACCTATCCCATTCTCAAGTGTTAAATGACAACTACTCATTTGGCTTACCGTTATACTTGATTTTCGTTGTTCAACTTTAAATTTCTCTTCCATTTTTGCAGCGATCAATTTCATCTTATCTTCCGGACTCAACCCTTCTGACTCTTCTTGGGTCAAAATATGATCAAAGCCAGCTTTGGAATCTTTTCTCGGTTCTCTCATTGTCATCGTTCGTTCGTGACGGACACGTGATATCCTGTCACGAACCATAGTCAATTGTCGATCGCGTTCCTCCTATAGAGAAACATTACACAAAAACAGTTAAAAACAACTTCTACCTCTGCGCTGGTAGTGAAAGCCCAGAGCATCATGAAAATTTGTTCCGATAGTTGTAGCACAAACTAGATGATCTGAAAACACGGAAAAGGACTGACACTAGTTGCCAAATAGAAATCCATTTCTCGCTTAAAACTGCTAAATTTCTCTTTAAATATACTTTATTTCATTCCCAAATTTATGACAGACTTATATTTGTGTTTATTTAACATAGATATTAAGTTCCAGCAAGTTTCATAAAGGAAAAGCAACGATATAAGTGATTGAAAACGGCAAAATGGATTTCTATTTTCTTGCTAGTTCCAGGTTTTTTGCTCACGGTCAGATCAGCTAGAAGCAGTAGAACAAGAAAATAAATGCATTATACATGGCTAATATCTATTTTGGGTTTAGGAAATTAGATGCGAATTTCATTTGTATTAAGATACGACAGGGTAGGAACCAGAAAGTTCAGATATTCAATAACGCTGACAAATTTTTATACACCATTTGAGAGTTCATTAGTTGCAACATGGTATCAATGTTAACCGCCAAACCCAACATTTTGTCAAAAAATAAGATGGACAAGGCTTGATCTTGGTCCAGCATTTTATGCAGTAAAATACCAGTAGAAAAATGTTTGGTCTTCGCTTAGATGCTACCGACCATAAAAATGATTCGAAAAATGATTTTCATTGCCACACTGAAGTCCAACGACCAAAAATAAAATAACATTATCTACGCGAAACATTTAACTCAAAAAAGATTTATTGAGATACTCTCTGCTAACTAGTTACCATTTCCACAAAATGCAAAAGCGATGTGTTAATATATACATAGCGTTCAAGGTTCAACAATAATAAATTATAATAATTTAAGCTAAAAAACAGTTTTGTCAAACCTTCTGTTTTTGTTGGACCATAGTTTTCTGTCGTTCACCTAAGCCAACAATTGAAGCAGCAGCTTGTACGACTGTTGACTTTTTCCTTACACGACGTTCCATTAGCTAAAAGAGATAATTGAGCAAAGTCCAACCAATGATGGCGTTATATATAAGCTAATGGGAAAATTGTAACTCAAAAAAGTGGATAAAAATAAACATATGGTTAACATGAAGACAATAGATGACTGGAGATCTCAGGTGGGCACAGAAAGCGAGTGTTCCAGGTAAGTTAAAAGTCGACTTTAGGGAGCTTGTGGTCTACAACGGGTACTACAGATTATATGAGGTACCTTGCAAGGTTTCAAATGGTGAAATGATATCATAAACGGGTTCTCGCCCGGCGATAATAAGTCTAATTTAACCTTTCAAGCGTTCTAGGTTTCTGGAAATTATTCTGGGTGAAACTGTTTATTTCATTGAAAAAGTGTTGGGTTACATTATTGTTCGTTATATGGTGACATCGTTCTCGGAACATGTTTGAGGGACTGGGTGCCACCTGCAAATATTTAGCCTATACGTAGTTTTGAGGCCGTAAATTGCGATGAAAGCACATTTTATTAAGATATAATTCAGTTTCATTGTGCTCACTTTATTAAGATGGAGAAAATTCTGAGTTCACAACAACTTGTCATTGAACTAATCAAATTCTTTTTTGTTTTTTTATATTTTTTATATTAATTTCAAAACTTACAGCTTCTTCCTGTCGTTTTCTTTCTCTTTCAAATCCCATTCCGAATGTGGTATGTTCACGAAGTAAAGAACCAACAATCTCCTTTTTCTTATCTTCTGGCAGTTCTACATCTACAACAGTTTTCTCTCGTTTCATGCTAAATCCATCCTACCATAAAAATATATGACAACGCAATCTTAATAACCTGTGTTAGCCACGATATCTTTTATAAGGTGGTTCAGCTTGAAAAAATTAAAAACTTAACTAACTGTATTTATACTGGATAGCTATATCAATTGTTCTTCACCATTCTCCCTAGACAACAATTCCTCATTGGCCCAGCCTTATACAATATGTTTTTATTAAATAGTGAGAAAGCTGCAACTGTATCGGTTTCAAATATTGATCTATTTTGCTGTCATCGTTTGTGCTTGTGTATGGTCTCAATATTAAATGTCAATGAACTTGACATTTTTCAAAGTTGAGAAATAACTTACAGGCAAAGTGGGTTTGTTATCTTTAAGTTTCATCGTTGTCTCAACAAAACGTTCCCTTCCCATAGTTCTCTCAACTTGTCCACCAGTTGCTCCTTTAGTTTCCTCTTCCTCTTCGTCGTCTTTCTCGTTGGCCTTCTTCTCCGCTTCTTCTTGGGCTTTGCGTTTTGCTCGTTCGTCGCGTCGTCGGGCAAGTCTTTCTTGAAGCTGTAACAAAAGTGAAGGTTTCTTTAAATAATAACCCAAGTAAAATAAGAACTTGGAATATACCCTTGGTTGTTTTGCCAGTGTACACTAATACGTAGTATTTGAAATATATATTTATAAATAGTGTTGTGCCGAGCGACGGTTGTCGAGGTGTGACATCCCCAGGTGGTAGGTAAATCGATATAAGATAAATAATGGTAGATTTTTCAAACCAATGCCAATATTTATATATCCCATCAAGAATGCCCGACGGGATCGCCTTACCTAATTAATCTCCCAACAGGAATGACTTTAGGACCCTCTTTTGTTTATATTATTAAATAATTAGATTTTAATAAATGGATAAAAAACTTTATAGAACATTAAAAATTAGAAACTCAAATAATTAGTAAAATTAAACAAGAAAACCACCGGTTTCTAAAAATCAACGGAAATCCAGATTTCTAGAAAAAAATCCTGAGTTTATATTCGCTTGTGCAAATTTTTTGATAAGCTTGTACAATTTGGTGAGCTTATTTATTATACACGAGAGCTTTTCTTGGGTTTATGGCACATTATTATCAATACTACTTACAGATTCCCCTTGTTTAGATCGTTGTATCATTGTTTTTTCACGAACTAAAGACGACTCTTGTTCCGCCATCATTAAAAGCGATGCTGCAACATCTTCTTCGTATTGTTTATCATCACGCTTTCTTCGTTTGGCCTCCAGCTTTGCTTTCGCCAGATTACGTTGTCGTTCGAGGGCAGCATTCATAACCTCGGAGAAAAGAGTGAATTTAAGACTGGTTACAAGGGCGAAAAATGAGCAAGGTAACAGCTAACAATACGACAACAATATACTGTTCGGCAGTATAAAAACCCTAACTTTGGAAGCCAATTTATTATTTGCAATACGTCATTTCCGGTAAAATAAGGTACTGTGATTGGCTTAGAAACATTTCAGCACTCCATTACCTTCCCAGTACATAGCGGGAAAGTAATAGTCTCCAATTCATTTCTTTTATTACCAGAAGCGTAACCAGCCCGACAATTTAGTCATGCTAAGCAAATATTCCCATGTTCAACAACCATAAAAAGAAGGAATTTCTAAAGAAATGAATAATGATAATGATTTGAAATTTGCATAGCATGACTAACCTTGCAGGCTGGTTACGTCATAGCATGACTAACCTTGCAGGGTGGCTACGTCATAGCAGGACTAACCTTGCAGGGTGGCTACGTCATAGCAGGACTAACCTTGCAGGCTGGCTACGTCATAGCAGGACTAACCTTGCAGGGTGGCTACGTCATAGCAGGACTAACCTTGCAGGCTGGCTACGTCATAGCAGGACTA
>JAOBAZ010284383.1:0-14484 GCA_026546875.1 Pteroeides caledonicum
TATCCACGTATTACCGGAAGGTGAGACCCCTAATCCCCAATCCCCGGGGATGTACCCCTACTCTGCGGTAAAACCTGTGACAGTCATGCCTGTTGTTAATTACTTTTATTACATAAATTCATCTATAAAATATAAAATAAAAAATATAAATTAATATAATGGAAAACAAAAAATAATAAAAGGGGATAAATAAATAAACAAAAACCTATAACAAACTAACAAATGAAAAACGTTTGTTTAGACCAATGGGTTGGGTAGTTTGAAAATGTAGCACTTTTCTTGTCATTTACGATTATTGTTGCCATCAGAAATGGGAGAAATGACACAGAACACATTGTAGACTGATGGTAAAAATAGCAAGTGACTTTTCACAGTCTATCTCAGTTTTCCATTCCGCTTACACACAATTGGCTATAGTTAGACATGCCCCTCAAATCAGGATAAAAGCAACATTTCATTTTCAACTCACAGTTTGCTCTGATGAAGGGTCTTCGCTTGAAATGTCAGCAAAACTTTTTCACACATTTGGCAGTTTACCACCTTTTTTTCGTCATTTGATTTTGTATTTTATACTGCCTATACAGCACTCAAACTTTTTTCGTAATACTTGTACATATCGATATATGTATAGAGATAGAGATATGGATGTAGATATAGTAACAGGTTGTATATGGAAATCATAGTTCATCATTTAAACTTTTGTTTTAGGTTTTTTATGAAGTGTTGGTCCAGGAAAAGTTAGATGTACAAGTTACCCAATCAAATACAACACCTCATGTAATGAGGGTTGGCTGGTCAGTTGATTCTTCGCACCTGACTGTTGGTGAATCATTTTTATCTTATGGTTATGGGGGAACAGGCAAATCATCTTGTAACAATAAGTTTTACAATTATGGTGAACCATATAGCACAAATGATGTCATAACATGTTACATTGATTTAGATGCTAAACCAAAGACAATATTTTTTGCTAAAAATGGTAACTATCTTGGAGTTGCATTTTCATTAGGGCCTGAAGCTGATGGCAAGGTTTTTTATCCACATATTACTGTTAAAAATATGAGGTTTGCCATTAATTTTGGAAGCCAACAACCTTACTTTGCACCAGTTCAAGGATTCTCTTTTTTAGAGTTTTTACCACCTAATTTACTTGATGTGCCGGTTGTGTGCTTAAAAGAGCGACACCACTGTGAGGTTTTGATGATGGTTGGACTACCATCCTGTGGCAAAACCACCTGGTTAGAGAAGTTTGTAAGAGATCACCCAGAGAAGAAATATTATATTCTTGGGACAAATGAAATTTTATGTAAAATGAAGGTGATGGGGTTAACTAGAAAGCGAAATTATCATGGTCGTTGGGATGCTCTAATAAAGCAGGCAACTGGTATTTTAAATGAAATGCTGAAAATTGCTCAACATAAGAACCGTAACTATATTTTAGACCAGACAAATGTTTATCCAAATGCTCGTCGAAGAAAGATGAATAACTTCCGTCATTACAAGCATATTGCAGTTGTGATTGTCAACACCAACTCTGTGCTAATGGCAAGAAATGAAAAAGTTGTCCAAAAGGATGGTAAAGTTATTCCTGAATCAGCTTTTATGGAAATGAAAGCAAATTTTACTTTACCAGTTGAAGGAGAAATTTTTGATGAGGTTTGGTACGTTGAAGAAAATCAGGAGAGGTCTATGGAGCTTGTAAAAGAGTTTAATAGAGAAGGTAATACTTGGAAAGAAGAACAGAAAAAAAGAGCTCCAGATGATTTACAAAAGAACGAACAACATGATATGAAGCGACCTAGACATGAAAATCCTGTAAATTCTAATCTGTCTGAAACATATCATCCCAGGGGCAATGTAGGACAAACAAACAGTCACTTTAAACAAGAAAATAGAGACTTCAGCTCACATGACTCAGTGCAAGCAAGTGGAAATCATGAAAAAAGAGGCAACGGTTCATTTACACAAGATGGCTTTCATAAAGGTGAGCCTGGAAGTCAGTCTTCAAGAGGTTGGGGTAGATCTCATAGGGGTGGACCTCCAAGGGACAGACCTTCAAGGCGTGGACTCCCAAGGGGTGGACCCCCAAAGGGTGGAACCCCAAGGAGTGGACCCCCAAGGAGTGGACCTCCAAGAGGTGGACCTCCAAGGGATGAGCTTCCAATGGGTGGACCACCGATGGGCAGAACACCAATGGGCAGACCCTTTACACAACCAAGTTACAATTCAGTTCCAAGTGAAGGCAGGAAGTATGATACTACCCTTTCAGAGCAGTCATCCTATTACATTAGACAAGATGATCAACAGTCCTCACCACAATCACCCTTCTCACAGTCACAATTTTCACAACCACCATTTCCCCAACAGCAAAATTTCTTCCAACCTTCCTATGGTGACAGTTACCAGTATGAATATTCTCACCCTTATGCCAGCCAACCAGTTGACCAAAACCCCACTCAAACCACTGGCTATAACTCATATCAAGATTATTATGGCAATAATCAATACCAAGGACAATATAATTACCAACAATACCAGTAGTTTGTCTTTTTAAGTCATAATTTTTGCTCTATCCAACTTTTCTGATGTGATCATTTATATTGAGTTAACCAGGTTCTTTTAACTGTATATTTGTGACCAATATTTGTAACAATGTTGTACTGGCAGCCAAAACACATTTTAAAGGAACATTTTAAAACAAATGATTATAGGTATACCATAATATCTAATTTCCTGTACATAGTACATATCTAACTTCCTGTACATTGCATAATATGTCACTATAAGGTGCACTTAGCAGCAGTATGCTAACTATGCTTGTATTGTTACACTATATATACTTTGAAACATTAAATATAGTTAAGAACTTTAAAATGTAAAGTAAGTGAAGTTGAAATATGCAGTAATAATTATAGTTTAATCCTTGAGTTTTGAAAATATATGCAAAAGTTACAACATGCAGTTTTAGGTGTTACAGCAATTTTTTAATTGACCAAGAATGATAACAAAGTAATTAGTTCATGTTAGTTGAGAAAAGCAGTGTACAACTACACTGTTTGACTCAAGTCTGTTGTGACTCATTCTAAGGCAAATGTTGAATAAAATGCCACGTGTAAATGTACCGGTAGTCAGAAATTTCAATTTTTTATTGTATTATTTCAATGTAATTACTGTACTTGTGGATGTTGCAAGATGTGGTGCTTTTATAGGTCTGTGAATGGATCTACCTTGCTTTACTTTCCCCACATCAAAGTTAATTGAAATAGGCAAAAGATTTTGCCTATTTGCCCCAACTGAAGTCACTCTTGAATTTTAACCCCAACTTAAATCACTCTTGAAGTCACTCTTGCAATCAACGGAACAGCTTTAGCTTGCCATATGCCTGCCATCTTGGATATTCAAAATAAACATGTTACATCATTGGCCACTACAGTCTTTCATTATAAAAACCACAGAATACTTTGTGAGTAAACTCTGATTGCTTTGCCACTTCTAGACTACTGGTAGCTAATTTGGAGTGGCTAAAATCATTTTCCCTGTAAATTTCACCCAGGGAGACAGTTCGCCCTGCAAGTAACATCACTACTACAACCAGTGTCAAAATTGAAACCAATATGGTGGACAATTCTAATAAAACATGATATAAAAACACCTTATTGTGGTGTTGTGTATCATTTCATCGTTCTTTCTGATTAAACAAAATTGCTGATGCCACAACACAACAAGCACTTTATTTGACCCTTTGTCCAAAATTATTACATTTTTTTTCTTTTAAATATTAAGGGTATAATGCCTCCACTATAGAAACCCACTATATAAAAATCACTATAGAAACTAAAAATGCTTGGTGTTTCATTTTGTGCAAACCTGATACTAAAGCAAAGCTAAGTGCTACTAATGTATGATAAAGTCAAAAAATAGATGCATGTTTTCTATTTTCTGTGCATAAATAATTTGATTAATCATACACAATTTTCATATACTGGACCAAAGCACATGTGCACATTGCATGATCTTAATTCTAACCTTGAATAACAACAGTTTGAGTATTGAAGTAATATGCTATATAACAGTATCTTATAAGAATAAACTAATTCTCAATTTTATAATACAAAAATTGTAGTGCTATGCCAGGTTTTACTGACGTGAAAAATTACGATATTGGTGGTTGAAAAAATCAAAAAAAGTTCTGGTAAATACTAATGGAAGCTGGGTTACCTGAGCATTATATATTTCAATGTCATATTTTGATTCAAAACTAGTTTTACAACTTACAAGCATATTTACATATACTGGTACCCATATTGTTTAGTTGATATACATGCACCACCAGCTATACATTTCACCTGGTGGTTTTTCCACCAAGGGATTGATTATTATTCCACAGCCTAATAGTGCTGCCCCCCTAGAAAATTCCTTACTCTATTATAGAGTCAAACAATTAACCCTAAACAAGTCTGGGGAGAAAGGCTTACCCCATGAAGAATTATTTGAAAGGTCTAAAGCAGTGGGTGGATACATTATTAAATGTACAGTAATAGCCCTGGATTGTAAAGTTGCAGAATTAATACATCATTTAATTGGCTTAATTTTCTTTTTACTAATCAATTATATTTCTTTCTTCAATTACTGGTTTCATAGCATCTAAAAGGGTTGCAGCATTTGGTCTTCTTTCAGGTTTCTCCTCAGTGCAACAAAAAAATAAACCAATTACTGGCACATAGTCTTCCTTCTTTGTGATTTCATAAGGAATTGGAGGTCTGGTACCTAAGGCACTTAAATACTCTTCATTATCTGCAGCGAAGGAACAATCGCTAATTCCTGTCAATTCTTTAATGCTGCTGTCAAGATCACTTGCATCTAGAATATAAAAACACAATAAGTCAAAAATTAAACGGGCATGTCAAAAAACTGTGTTTTGGTGGTCAGTCAGTTTGAAATTATTTGTAATGGCAACATACTAATGGCATTGATCAAAATTGGCACCATGACTTTTGTGTACATATTTGCTATTACCTGTTTTAATAATAGACAAAAGTATTACTCAACTGCATTTGATTAATTTCAGTGCAGTTAATCCCAAACATTTTAAAAATCTGTAACCACAATGCGATTTTCTGCCATCACAGTGCAGTTCCCTGTAACCACAGTGCAATTTTTTACAATAAACAGAGCAATTTTCTCTAATCACAATACAATTTTCCATAATCATCATAAACGAAAACAGGATGGGCAAGTTCAAATTTGATTGTCTTGAGAATACTTTTATGTAAATTATTAATAAGTAATTGCATGGTTTCACATGCAATTTTGATACATCATGCTCACAAGTGTGAGTTCAAAGACCTAAAAACAGCACTCATCCTTTAGACCAATGCTATTTTCTGGCCTTTGAAACACTTACTTGTGCATGTCATATCCAAACTGCACTTGAAACCATACCTTTACTAATATCATCCCAGGATGGTATCTAGTTGGTAAGACATACACAAGATGATAATGGTCTTATATGTGTACAGTCTCACATAGTTGATCTACTGGTTGAGCACAATCTCCACAAGTAAATAATTTACCATTTGATATAAGAGATAATACCTAATAAATCAGTATGAGGAATAGAAAGAGTTAACATTTCCCACAACATTAAACCAAATGCAAAAATATCTGATTTATCAGTAATATTTCCTTTATTAATTGCTTCCTTGGGATTCCATGGTTCTGATCCAATATAAATATCATCTGGGTTTTTTAGTCCGCTGAGGTCATCTTTTAAACGTAGTGCAACACCAAAATCACACAGTTTCAGTCTTTCAAAATTACCAACAACTAGAACATTAGCACTTTTAATATCACCATGTAATAATTTGTGGTCATTATGGATGAATTTCAACGCTTTGCATATGCTCCAGGCAACTTTAAGGATTTCATTGGATGTGAATGTTTCTTCCAAGAACGCCTTTTCCTCTATCATGTCCATCAAAGACCGTTCGCATGCCTCCATTGCAAGACACAAATCACCAGACTCTGTCCCTTTAAATGCTCGAAACTCAACAATATTTGGATGCCGTCCAATTTGTTTTAAAATGCTTGCTTCAACAGCTAGTCTTTCTTTCAGGTTATTGCTGGTTTTTTGGTGGGTTTTCTTTACAGCCCATGGGGAGCACATATTTCCATTCTTATCTGGAGTTCGTTTGTAGCGGTAAACAGAAACGCCAGTCCCATAACCTAGTTTTAACATAAATGGAGAAGAAGGCAAGTTAAAAGATTCCGTGTGTATTGGGCTTATCGCATCCACCATTTCCGTGTCCATTATGTATTTATGAGTGACGATGAATGTATTAATTGTTTATAATTGAAGTCTGTGTCTTACTCCTTAAAAAATCCCAAAAACAACGGTCTATATATTTATAGTACTCTGTGATAGAGTAGACTCTGGAGCTTCGAATGGTTTTAGCAAATTTTCAAATTTCCAGCTGTCTTTTGATTGGTGCATGATTATTGCACGTTCATATGATTGGCTAGATATGGCTTACTGCATGAATTATTCATCTGAATAAAGTCCAAGATGGCCGACGAAATTGCATGGAGAAGAAATTGGAAACCTGACTTTGAAACGCAACCTTGGAAAGTTCTAAATACAACAGATAATACTTATCTAATTAAGTTTCATTTCGAAGAAACTCTTTGTTCGTATAGAATTGCGATAACTGACTACGAAAAATTTTGGTTTGAAGAAGTTGATCAAAGTGCGTTTGAAGAAAGAGCCAAGGTACAGCCCACAAATATATTATGAAGAATATAGACCTCTGGGGCGCACTAAAAAAACAAAATATGAAAAATTTTCCAAAATTTTCCGGGGTATTTTTCAAAATATGAAAAATACCCCGCCACTTTTACACCTTATGCATATTAATCCCCTGTAAACATTGTCAATTCACTCTAAATTGAACTTGGTTACGAAATTGTCTCGTTCTTCAAAATTCTTACTCGAATTCGAAGTGAATGAACATATTTCTGTGATTTCATCTTTAAACTGCACATCTAAACTATTTTCAAGGGATTTTGTGTCCAGTTGTGTGGGATAAACGAACACTAAAACTGGCGGGTTATTCTATAGTTGCTCCACACAGTTTTTTTTTAGTTATTTAAATTAAAAAAGGCTGAATTAGCTGAATTGAATGTCTGATTTATAGAAATTAAACTCAAAAGTTGAAGCTCAGAATTCATATTTACTGAACCACTTGCTTGGAAGTCTATTGCAGACATCTCCAGCTGACACATTTTCAGTTGAAGAGGTAATAATGCATTAGTGTGTATTTAGTTATGAGCCGCATGTCTGGAGTTCATTCTAATTAATATTAGCAGAAAGATACCCGTGTTCTATTGCAAATGAAGCAAGTTGATTGGCTGTGCCACTGGCTATCTATTTAACAATTAGACAATGAGTCCGAGTTGTTTTTGAGCAGATAGTCAAGAGGACACAGCCCCAGTTGACTATAGCTCATAGACAACAAGGACAAGTTGTCTAATTGTTTTAGTATACATTCAGTTCCACACTAGAAAAAATACAGTTTTTCTTATGTACAGTAATGAAAATGTTGGTTTTTTGCTGGCAATTGCCTCTGGTTTGTTGACATTTTCCCCAACCATTGACTATCGGTTGAGTAGCCTATCAGAACGCAGGATTTGTAATAGACAATGACTGAATGTATACTAATTATTGTTAGTATACAGCTACATGTATTACAAATCCTGCATTCTGATTGGCTACTTAACCATTGTCTATTTGTGATAGGCAACGGTTAAGGAAATGTCAACAAACCAGAGACTAATCACAGTTAAAAACCCCAACAATTTCATCAGTTTTCATTAGAAAAACTGTATTTTTACTAGCATAGAACATTGTGTATACTAAAACAATTAGATAACTATCTGCTCATAGACAAGTTTCAAGTCTGACTTGTCTGATATAATAGATAACAACTACAGTAGTCTGTAGACAGATAGAGTAGCGATAAAACATGTTTTCTAGCACATTTTCTTTTAAAAATATGAATAAATTTTTAAACATTTTGTGGAAAACCTTTTTCTTTCTGCCGAAGCAATCAGAATCTCACTCTTGATTTCTATTAATGATAGCCATAGGGTTTGAAATAACAATTCGTGAATCATGAATCAAATCGTAATCTTCACGATTGGAATTTTGAAGAATTCGTGATAAATCATGAATCAACAATTTAACTGCTACTCACAAATTAACACTTTGTCAATCTACATCAATGTGAAACATGATCATTGAAAACGATAAATTGATCTGCAAAAATGAACATAAAAACAAAATATTCAGATTTTCAATTCTAACGTTTGAAATTCACGTTTTTGTTCACGCATTTATTTAACAAATAGATTGGATTTTGCCGTGTGTGTGTACTGTAATAGATCACAGATGATGTCATAGCGTGTAAAGAACTAAAAAGTATGGCATGAGACGAGTGCCACATCTTTTTGTTCTTTACATGCTATGACATCATCTGTGATCTATTACAGTACACACGCACAAGAAAATCCAATCGATACAGAGGAAATATGCGATTATACGAAAATTATGCAATCTTATATAAACCATGATAAATTTGCTGATGTAGCACAATTTCACGGGACAAAAATTCACGAACCATTTTTTCAGATTTATTTCAAACCCTGAGTTAATTCAGGCTTTATGGTCACCAAGTATCAGCTTAAAGGTATCTCCAAAACTTATTAGCACCTCCTTAATTTAACTGATATATATATATATATATCCCTTGTTAAATTTTAGGAACATGTGACCACCCTTCTTGTGAGGTTACAACATTTACAGTGCTCCCTCCAGAATCCACCCCTCAAACAAAGATATGGAAATCTATTCTGGTGTAGTGTATGCATACTCATACATTATAAAATGTATAATAATTTAGATTGTTCTACCACAGTTGAGACTTAATGTAATGAAAGTTTGGTGACAGCTATTGCACTCATATCAGTCATTTTATTTTTGAAAAGTTGGGACATAACATTTGACATTTCAGTGTGTGGCATTTACATGTAGAATGGTCTTAGCGTTTAAATGATCATTGTATTGGATCACCACTTTTTTAGTGTCAAGAACAGAATAGTGCCCAGTCATTGACTTTGTCCTTAAAATCAAAACTAAAGGCTGGTGTTCCATTTTTTTGGAAATTTTACTGTTCACTTGAAGAAAAACAATTGGTACTGTATGTGCATGATTGCAACTTTTACATTACTTCTTTCATACACTATAGTGTCCTCCCCAACGTTTTGGGCCATATAATACCACAATACATGCTACTGTGTGTGTGATCTTCCCTAAAATTCAGTTCTTCTCTGCTTTTAATAATTAATAAAAGTATGTATGGATATAGTCATTACTATAGTTTTAAGTATTTTTTTATCTAGTCTGTATATGCCATTCATCATACTATGCTCATTCTAAGCTTTTTTAGCTAGTCTTAACCTATTAATGTCCAAAGTTCTCCTTGTGATAAGTATTTGTTTACCATTAGACAAAATTTAAATATTACAAATAGGATAAAAACAGGTGGGGTGATAAACTGCTTAGTATGTAGTTTATTAAGTACAAGTATTTGTTAATCCTTGTAGATGAAAAACCAGTTTGTTTTGCCATTGTTATCAATGGTTGCTGAGCTACAAAGAAGGCAGAAAGAGTTGGTTAAGTTACTTCAAAAGAAAGACTATGAAATTCAAGAATACAAAAATAGTGGTGCTCTACTCACCAGACGTTAGTTGCAACATACTTAATATGTACCCGGTCCGGTTTAGTTAAGGCAAATTTAGTCCAGTGCAATAAAATGTTTTATTAACCCATTGATGTTGGGAGGTTTTTCCTTGACATTAAGTTATAAAACGTCTGGTGTTAGACAGACTAAAATCTGTTAAGTGGCCGGTTACGACTGTGTCACCATCAATGTGTTAATTTAAAATTCAAAGGTGAAGTAAAGTTGTAATGTAAACAAATGCTTTGTTTACATTTTGAACTTTTGAATTTTGTAGAATATGATATAATTACATACTTGATATCTGATACTGTTTCGGTTTCCCATGCTCTAAATCAAGTTTAACTTAAATATAATTCATTTAAATTTTATGGATTTATTTTGGATTTTTTTAGAAGCATTTGAAACTCCAACATTTGACCATGATGCATTCTCGAAAAAAATGACAGTTTCTGAGGTAATTTGAATTGGAATAACGTTAAAAATTATGGAATCATTTTTTGTGGTCTGTTAATCCAAACCACAAAATTTTAGAAATTAAAAATTGATGTGGGAACTGGTAGGTTTAGGTGGATTAGCTGCAGGCAGCATGAGTCTGGCTAATCATCATAATTTAGAAATTTTTCTGAGCTTTATAGCTAGAATTGTAGATAAAGTTATAGTTAACATTTACATGCCGAAGAAAATTTTAAAACTTTTTTTCAACATACTATAAAAACGCGACCAGAATCAAACTTTAAGTCTTAATATTCTACAGAATTTATCGTTTTGACCCTGAAAATATCCTTAGAAAATTACTGGAATGGGATACGGATTTAAGACAGATTTGAATTTAAATTTTTATTCATAACTTTCCGAGAGCTTCACCTTGACGAGTAACATTGTCTGTCGTTGGACGGAGTAAAATATATAAAGTTGTTGGAGAACAACACTATAAAAGAAAGGGCTAAATTTATAAAATTATAAAAAAGAAGACCTTATTTTTCAATGTAAAGAAGAGCTATCTTATTGTTCTACGTTTATTACTTACTTTTATATCAACAGTAAAATTGGTTGTATCACCGTTAACGTCACGCTGATTTTTTCGTATAGCAAACAAAAAATCAAATTACATCCTAAGATAAGGCTGAATTGAGTAAGAGTATTCTTAAATTTTGGACCATTCTGAACCTGAATATTCTTATAGAAGTGTGTTCTTATAGAAAGATGGTATAAACGTTTCGACATAATACATGTATCCAAATTCGTTGCCATCTTTGTCAATCCAATTAAGGAAATATGTACTGTATACCCTCACTCCTCGGTAGGACAAGAACATAATACAGGGATTCAGATTTGACTACCAATACCGCAACCGCTACCATTTAGGGACCATTAACCAATCATATGGGTTTAATTCATGCGATTAACCAATCAGATAAGAAATGAAACTCTGGGAAGTAGCGGTAGTGGAAGTCAAATCTGAATCTCCCTAATATTGTAAGCATTGTACGTAATAAATATGATAAGCACTGTATTAATAATTTGTATTACAAAATCATGTTACCACACAGCCATTCTCTGCAGTATATAGTAACTACAAAATTAAGGCTCATTTTTCTTGTCAAGTTCATGTTCTGCTTCTATTTTTAGTTACTATCACATTACAGAATCATTTTGTTCATGGAAATTCCATTTATTTTTCTTTTCAGGGATTTCTAGAAATTGTTGGTAACTGTGTGGAAAATTCTTGTAACAGCGAAAACCAAGAATTGTATCAACAAGTCATGATTAAAAAACAATGGCTTGACTTTAAAAATAATCTAGGTATGAAGAAAGAATATTTGGTATTTGTCAGAAAGATGAATTCTGCATTTTAATTAAAATTGGAAAATTAAGCCCCTGTCTGGCGAACGCACATGTTCTTTAATTTAGGTGTAATGCATAGGAGTTAAAAGTAGGAGCAAAATGGACAACTATGGTTAACTGGCAAAAGCTGACGTTTTGAGTGGACGCTTTTCAGTCAGTGCCTTCACTGTGAACGTCAGGAAATATTTTTACTAGTTTTGTCAGTTTACCAAGATTTTGCTATTTGATTTTCTTCTTGTCTGCGTTACTCCTCACAACTTTGCAACTTCTTAAGTCTGGTTTTGTCAGGTTTTATTAATTTAGACATACTCTTTAACAGACTCAACTTCTGACGACGATGACCCATTGGGAACTGGTGATCGTTCTATCCCTTTAACTTTAAGCAGTGATAATGAGCGACCTGTTATGTCATCTTGGGATACAAAACTTCCACCGTCCCTTTTTGAAGATATGACCTCTCTCCCTGTAAAACGTTCTCCTAACAACTCGCCGAAGAAAAGTCCGAAGAAAATGTCATCTCCTGAGAAATCGCCTTCCAAAGTATGAGTTAATGACCACAAATTTACTAAATGGAAATTTATGACAACTCAGTGACCTAACTAGGATTGAAATACGGGGCTACCCCCCCAGGAAAGATGAATATACTAATGCAATATACGATTGTATATAAACGATTGTATATTCTTCTCAGTTTTAATTTGTTTAAGCCCTGAAAAATTTTAATTGGGAAGGGGTGGATACTGAAGGGGGTTAAACTTCCTCTCATACGGGGTCTGGGCGTGCTTTATGGTGTTGGCCGCAAAAATACAAGTAGTAGAAATAAATGGAGATTCAGAAGAAAGCGGCGTCTTTACGCTGTTGAGGACATTAAATGTGTTTTATACATTTCAGAATATTAAATCCATTGAAGGTAAGGAAGTTTTTAATGAGATTTTTAAGTCAGAAATATGTTTGAATGGTCGCTAGAGGCATAAGATTGGACCAATGGAGGATGGTACCTAGCACCACGACCCTATATCTACGTTACTGTGCCAACTTTTTGTACTTATAGGAATGTATACCCTAGGACTAAATATATTTGAGTTATTCTTTGCAAAACTCACGGGTTTGGTGTAATTTACACAGATGAAAATAAAACATTTGCATAAAACAAAATATTAAGCAGTTGTAATTTTTACAAATAATTAGTTGTTCTTATGGGATAAAAATGAAAAAGATGTTTATTTATATGTAATTATTTACCCTGCACTATTATTTAGGGTGAAGAGTTGAGGAGACGTGAAGTGCTTCGTAAAAAGTTGGCTGAAGAAAAAAAGAAATCAAAATCAAGAAAAAAGATGAAACTTAAATATTAATTTAGTAAGCATTGAAATTATCACCAATTAGCGTAAACGATTGATTAGAGTGGCAATGCAGCTTGAAAAAAGACACGAAAGACTGATTTTGTTGTATTCATTTCCATTATCCATGAGAGGAGAAGTGTCACTAGGTGCACAGTTGTTGGAGAACATGGTTTGGAAGCTTAATCAAAATTCAATTGGACTCGTTATCTATGTTATTATCCAGGTTTATGCAAGTTTGGGGTTCTTCCGCATCACATGCACATTGTTTTCTTGGCCAAACAACAAATAGGAATGATTCTACCCAATCATTCACCCGTAAGATTGAACAATAGAAAGTTAAAGCACTGTTATTGGTCATTCACTCCAAAATACTGTAGTCATGTGATGACCCTAGACTTGCATAAACATAACCCAACATAAATAATGAGTTTTATTGAATTTTAATCGAGTTTCCAAATCATGTGCTCCAGTAACTATGCTAGGTGTAATCCTTTGTAGAATAATACGTAGAAATTTAAATATAATTTGAACATTACGGTGGGTTGGTAATCCAGACATCTTTCCTAATTGGTTTTTAGTGGAGGTGAGAATTTCATTCTGGTTCACTGTGTAGCCACGTTAGTAATTTCGATCGTTAAATAAGTTTTCTATTTTAGCTACTGTGACCGTAAGCAAAAGGCATGGAACTAGCAAAAGAATAGAAGTCCATTTTGCTGTTTTTAATTACTTGTATCTTTGCTTTTCGTTAATGAAATTTGCTGAAACTTCATTAACAAAATTATAAGTCTGTCATAAACTTGAGAACGAAGTAAAGTATATTTCAAGAGAAAATTAGCCGTTTTGATCGAAAAATAGATTTCTATTTGACAACTAGTGCTAGTCCTTTTCCGTGTGTTTAGATCATCTGGTTTGTAGCATTTCTAAAGAAATCCTATTCAAGGTAACCTTTTCACCAACGAAATGCAAATCAGGTTGTTTCAATTTATTAGAAACACGATTTTCTCTTGTAGTTTTATCCTTTGAGGGTATACCACTTTCCATTTACCAAGATCGCCATCAGAACTAGTCAGTTAATGAGAATGACTCATACTTTCACTGTAAAACAATGTATGCAGGAAACAAATAATTTCTGCTGAATTCATCTCTTGAGCCACCTTTAAAAAGTGCAAGAAACGTGTAATAAAGATCAGCCGGTATACCCCGGTCCGGTAGTATATAATGATATCGTGTTGTGTGCGGTGTACAAGGACCTGGTAAGCACAGTTCTTATAGTAGGCAATGTATAGATAATGTGTATATGCGTGCGCAAATGACACCGTTAACACAACGATAGGTATTAGTTGCCAGGGTCTAGTAATGAACAAGTTTTGCCAACTTTTGTTGTGTATACTCCAGTTGGAAGACAGATTCTATAAAAAACAATCTGGGGCCGGTTGTACGAAAGCTGGATAGCGCTATCCATCGGATAGTGATTTTTTCAACCGTTGTAAACATGCTTG
>JAOBAZ010284494.1:0-14484 GCA_026546875.1 Pteroeides caledonicum
AATTCATGAACTAAAAACAAAGGAAACCAGCACCGTATCGTTGCATTTAGCTGATCTGACCGTGAACAAATGGCCTGGAACTAGCAACAGAATAGAAATCCATTTTGCTGTCTTTAATCTCTTATATCTTTGCTTTCCCTGGATGAAACGCACTAATTGTTTAATAAACAAAATTGTAATTCTGCCACAAATCCGAGAAATTTAGTTGTTTTGATCGAAAAATGGATTTCTATTCGACAACTCGTGCCAGTCCTTTTCCGTGTTTTCAGATTATCTGTTTGGATATCCTAAGGAAACTTTCGCGTCGATCCATATCATACTCGAAAAAGCGCGTTTCATCTGACTACCACGGCTTCGCCTCGTGTAGGATGTACTAGGTCAATAAGATAACATGTCTATTCTCAAGTTGATCCCTCCGTAAATACAACCCTAGTGTTACTGTAATCAAATTAAAATATACAATAATTGAATCTTTATAATAGTCATAATTTACATCTAAATAATGGAGCATATTCAAAGAGTGTCTTATGTACTGAGCGCATATTAAGTAAAAAGTAACATTAAAAAGGGGAAGAAATCATTAGTCCAGTTAAAACGTCTTATCGTTACTAAATTCCCCCCTCACTTTATTTTACAATTTGGTCATTACCCATCTACACCTCATCATTTACACATGCGCATTGCGCGTTAACGTCTAGTCGCGTTATTTTTATCGAGGATTTTTCAACGACATTTCATCGTCGAACTTCTGACGTTTTACCGTTATCTTTGGTGGCGCTTTTCAAACGTCATTTTGCCGTTTTTATTTGCGCCACCAATTTCCGGTAAATTATTTCGCCGTTCTCGGCGCCTGTCTTGATGACGTTCGTGCAATAAATTCCTCGTTCCCAAGCCCTTTATCGCGCGACGCACCCATGCGCCGAACCCCAGAAGCGTTTCCAGTCGCGAAAGAAGCACGAGTATGCACACCAGACATGCGCGATGCTTCTCCACGCGTATGATCCACACCAGTCGTATCTCCTCCACGATGAAGACGCATACTAATTCGCCTGTCCCGTTCCCCTCTCGACACCGGCCGCGTCCCACCTAAAAATAGATGCGCATATATGTTATTACATTCATTACATATTATTTCGCACAGCATCGAATGTTCTGGCTAATGCGCCAATCAAACTTTCGAGCACAAATATCTCCAAGCGCAACAACATTGGTGCATCTGTTTATTTCGTATTACGAGTTTGAAAAGATTAAAATTACACAAAATACGTTTAAAATACGTATACAACGAATTTTGGTCTTTAGGTCGTTTTAAGATGAGTAAAGCTTACCAAAAATGACGTAAGTACCATTGTTATAGTTCTACTTTCCTGCATTTTATGAAATATTCAGGTTTGTTGGCTTACGAGGTTTTCAAAACACTATTGTTTTCCTTGTGAGTGCTTGACAGGAATACCTAAAGCATTTTCCCCATTTCCTGCATGGAACTAGTACTGGTAACATGTCTAACTTTAGTATAAAATTCGCTAGAAAACTCCACAACACTGCTTTTTAATGGAGCCTAATGTCTTAAGTATACTTGTATTTGTACGTCAAACAACCCTAAAAATCTCATAGAAAAACATAGTGCGAAGTTTTACCAAATTGTGGCACGATGTCACCATAATATATGTATGTTTAGGTTTCGTTTCACCTGTCACACTTTAACATCATGCTAATTACTATCTCTTACCAGCTGGTGAAGCCGCAACACCACCACTTAACCGGGCGGCAGAGTTTCCTAGCACAGCTCGGTTTGTTGAACTTCGGTGGTGATGTTTCTCCGCTTCTCTCTCACGTTCTCTATCACGACTTCTTTCCGCTGACGAATCTTCACGACCGTTCTATGAAGATGACGAAACGAACAAGGTATAAGACTTACAATACACGGTGTGAAAACCATGAATAATTAATGAGCTAACTATCCAATAAATGGTCCATATTTATGTCCCATGACATCTTTGTAAACCCCCTAAAAGTCTGTATAAAAGTTAACCATCTGATAATTAGTATTTTAAACTTTGATACAGCTGTGTTCTAATTAGGATGCTCTTATTGACTTTTTTAAAAATGCTCCTGATTAATATTCATACTAATGACAATTCCAAATTCAATCCCTATTGTTTCATTTCACAAGTACCAATACTCGCAGCAGATCTGTATGGGATTTACAATGGCTCGTGCTACACACTCGCCATTGTAAATACCCATACAGATCTGCCGCTCGTAGTTTAACTAGTACTTAAGATACTAAACTAGCATTCAAAGCTGCGACTGCGCACCCAAATAACGTGTTTTACGTTGAAATAAAAGATCTATTCCAAGAATTTTTATCCTAATGTTGAACGCGTTATTTGGATGCGCAGTCGCAGCTATGAATTCCCTTAATGAACAACACGGTCAAAAAATATTTTTCGATTTGGGAGCAACTTTCAAAATATTAGAAAACCTTACAACATTTCGGCATTGTGGATGAAACAAGGAATACACTTCATCCCTTGACATGACTGTCAACCAAGTGTCGTTGACAGTCAAAGTACACAAACGCAACCCTGTCACTTAAACGTAGTTTACTTACAATCTTTAATAGATTCCAGTCAAAAATATAGTCATAAGCATAGCCGTGGCGATGAAACAGGTTTCTAAATAATTGTCTAAGATATGCGTAGTCCGGTTTGTCATCGAACCTTAGTGAACGACAGTAATTGACGTAGGTCGCAAACTCCGCTAGAAGAAACAACACAAAATAAATTAACAATACACAAAAAACTATGGAAATACTGTTCTTTAAAAAAATAAAGACAAAAAAGAGAAAACTTTATGACAAATAAACAACCAAACTTTGTTATATGGACCAATATGTGCTAACTAGTGTTATGATGACAAAACACAACCTAAAGAAAAAAAAAACAGACAGACATACTTGGAAATCCTTTGCACAAGACTTCAATTGGTGTTGACATTTTCTTTTCACTAATTCTTTCATACTTCTGTTTCTTTGTGGCAGCCTTTAAGCCTTGCCAAGGTAGACTACCAAGATTAAAATACATCAAGACATAACCAAGGGATTCAAGGTCGTCTCTTCTACTTTGCTCTAACAAAAATAGATTTGATAAATTAGCTAAATTTTAGAGAAAATGAATTGAATGGCTGGTGTACTTACATTTTAATTAGGGTTTCACAAATAAGTTTATTTTACATAACAGAGAGATGAGGAGTAAAAAAGCAGAGATGATGTTGATTTAGAAAAAACACACAACTATAATAAATTGACAACACTTCAATTAATCAGTTGTATGCGATTATCTTTCAGTATTTTATAAAATCAAATAAAATGATGGTAAAACTCCCCAATGTCCAAGAAATTTTGTTTTTTGAAAAGTGTTCAGCCAAATTCAACACATTTGACAGTTTATTGCCATCTCATGTAATTGTATTCCATACTGCTAACTTGACTGAGACCTAAACTTTTTTAGTTAAGTCCTTCAGGATTAAAAATAGTTCTGAAATTATTTGGTGAACTGTACTGAGCACATCATTTAACCTTTTCACAAGGGGAGCTCTTCACTTGACAAGAAAAAACCCTTTTTTTCTGGTGTTAGCTTACATAATAAAGGCCATTCAAACAGACTACTTTTTAAATTAAGAGAGGTTCTGGTGACTAAAAATAACCCCATTTTTGATGGTGGTAAAAAGGATGGATCATAAAACCCAGAAGTTATACTTTCATCCATTTGTCAATTGACATCTATACTGGTAAATATCTGGCTTGAATTGACAAAAAGTTTAGACTGCAAAATTTTCATTTTTGGCATTTTGAATTTCTTCTTGCTGACAAAATATGAAGTTAGGTAGCTGTAGAATAAAAACGTTGTGATAAAGTTGAGGAGAATGATCAACCAAGTACCTGAATTGAGTGCTCGAATAAGCACCTGGGTTTAACATAAAAATATAAACATGTCTCTCAAATCTTCCAGGCATGTATCACACAAATCTTCATAACCATTTACCTCCTCTCAGATAATAACTCTTTTCCAAACACAATATGCTGTGGTAGTGAGCACTTACCTATTCCCAGATGTGTGTTAATGCTTGCATATCGTGCTGTTCCTGTCAAGTTTTTATTTTCTCTATATGGAATATGCTGATGTGTTCTAGCATCCCTGTATTTCTTGGCTAATCCAAAATCAATAATGTACACAAGATTGCCTTTCTTGCTTAGTCCCATCAAGAAATTATCTGGTTTGACATCACGGTGAATAAAATTTTTGCTATGGACATACTCAATTCGACTTATCTAAAAATATTAGAACATGAATTAGTTTATAAAGAAGTTAATATCCATAATATAGCTACTTTTTAGGTTAATTTGTCAACTAACTTTGTATGTTTTCTCAAATTTTAGCCATAATGGTACAACTTCTAAGAATGAACAGAAGGGTAACTCTTACTCTGTTTACAGGACAGCAGACCAGATAGTTCAGTATGTGTATTGGCTGTTCAATTAATGACAAGGGACATGTAATACAATATGCTTATATACACAAGGTCACCAACTTTAAAGTTTGCAACTTAAGTTGTTCTTTGTTTATTTCTTATTCTGTTACTATAGTCTGGCTTAGGTTACAGGTTGTTTCTGTAATTTCTATAAATAGCCTCCTATTTGATTTTACTACTGATAATGCCGCCACTGAGGTAATTTGACAAAAAAAAATTATAGGAAGAAGAGAAGAACTCTAGAGGTCAAAAATTAAAACTAACAAATACAATATTCTGGAAACTATTTCATGAAATATTTGGTATAACCATCCATAACACCTACAAACTCCAGGTTATTTATAAAGAGCATATCTGAAAATAATTTTGACAAAACTTTTCCATTGAATGCCAGATAATTTTATTTATCAGTAAAATTAGTATTGAAAGAGCTAATATCTATGTTAACCTGATTATACTTAAATTGTAATTTCTTACCAATTGATCAGCAAGCAGAAGTACTGTTTTTAAACTGAATTTACGTTCACAGAAATTAAAAAGATCTTCTAAACTTGGACCAAGTAGCTCCATAACAAGAACATTATAATCTCCTTCTGTTCCACACCATTTAATTGTCGGGATACCAACTATACAAAAGAAACACTTTTAACATAACTTACTAGTGATATTGGTGGGCATTGGTGGTACAGTGGTTAGTTCCCTTGCCTTCCACCTCTGTGACCGAGGTTCGATTCCTGCACTGAGCAGTTATCTGATTGAAAATATCACCTCAGTCACATGTGGGAAGAGTGCTTCCAGTTTGACTTTACCAAACATTGCAGGTTTTCTCTGGGTACTCCAGTTTCCTCATGTAGTAACACTGGACCAATGAGGATGGCCCTCACTGGACCTCTAGAGAAAACAGTTCAGTTAAACTGATAAAGCATCCAGCTGTCTTGTTGGAAAACTTTGCATGTGACTTCAAATGACAGATTGGTTAAAGATAACCAATACATGGAAAAATATTTATATATACAAATTACTAAATAATTTTACTAGGTGACTGATAGAGATTTCATGCAAAGTAAGAAATCCAAATGATTTTTAATCAACCCAGGACACAAGTTATACACAGAGGGAACTTTTATGTTAAGTCCTTACCACTATAGCAAAATACAGTGTAAGCAATATATTCTTACAGTCAATAGAGTGAACTGTACATTAATTTTTATTACAATTTTTAATACCATCACTTATTTTTTAATAACCACTACCAGTAAAGGATATATGTACAGACATAGTTATGTCAATCCATGAAATCAACATTGAACTACACTTAGTCAAATATTGTGCAGTTTATAGCACACATTCTAACAAGGGTTACAGTGTAAATTCCATAACAATAACTTTAATGCAATACAAAAGAAAGTTCATGGTCCAATTTATGAAACTTTTATTGTTTGACCGGTTGTGCCTAATTTTTTTTCAGAAGTATCAAGTATCTTATACATAAAATATCCAAGTATCAACATTTCTTAAAACATTAACCCTTTGACTTATGAATTCCTGAAGCCTTCCCACGGAGTCTAGTACAATTGTCTGGCAATAGAGGAAATAATAACATACAACATCTCCAGAATTGAAACAGTTCAAATGATTCAATTATGCAACAATTTTTTTGATGTTATTGAACCAGTGCTATAATTTTACTCTGTTGTTCACATTAATTTGATGTATTAACATATTGCTAACACCAAACTCTTAGTGTAATACTATACACATCATCTCACAAGTAGTCATAATTAAAGCTTACCAAGATATAACAGGGGTTTTTTCCAACAAAATATCTGCAATGTTGTCACACAAGATTCATTCATGTTATATATATATATATAGTGGTTCAGTTTACACAAATAAATATTTTTTATAAACTCCTTCAAATCAACAAATGCACATTTTCCTTGTAGATTACATGTGAAAATGTAGGCACAGTTAACAAAATCTTCCTAATCAATGATTTAGTAAGCATTATTAAAATATCTTACTCTCATATGTGTAATTCAACAAAGTCATTGCCTTGAAATGGTTATGAATATCAAAGCAAGATTTAATTTCCAAACCTCAAATAGCTATATAAAGTAATTTTCATAATTATATAAAGTTATAAATACCAAAACAAAATTATTAAAACCTCAGTTATAATTTTATAGAACTCGACTAGTTAACAAACAAGAAATATGAATTCACATGTAAATTGAATGGATGAGTCAGAATGACCAAAATAGAAAGTTATACTTAAAAAAGTATACTTTAAATACAAAAGAACTCGAGAAAAAATTAATTGCGAACATGTAGCAAGAATATTCAATTAATTGTAACAAGCAAAACCCACCAAAAAATTATCAACGAGACAAGCACCTTACTGCTTTTTTTCTTTAAATGTTTCGAAGTATTTTCAACCATGAATTTCATCTGATAAAATTATTAAGGCTGCATTTATATCTGTTTAAAATCACTGCTATTGTTTTCACAAGGACGACCATCTTTTGAGACAGAAGTGCCATTAATCACAGGTCCTTTAAACAAACATATAATGCCGCCCGCTGAAAAACGGAACCAAAAACAACTCGGTTTTTGTACCTTGCCTGTTGGAATTTCACGCTCCATAGATATTTCAAACAAGCCTCTATTTAAAGCGACTGTCATAGTTAGCTCTGCTCGTTAATATTATTATTTGAAAATACAGGTATTTAAAGCAAATAGCCCATACAACAAAATGACATTTAGCAAGAGTTTTAGTTCACTCTTCTCTCCTCGTAGAAACCACCGACGCCTAACATACGGTAATTTGAACTTCGACATCAAAAAGCGGTCTTGAGTTTGAGAGTGGTTTAAATAGGAAGATGACATATAGCAAGATGCTTTTCTCTGCTTGAGCAGAGTAATTACCTGTGTGAAGTAAACCTTCACCCAATTGTTGTCATCGTCACAGCCAGGTGAACACAACAAGATAGCAAGCCGTCTCGTTACCGTTGGACATGGCCGACAAGCAGAAATCTTACCTCCACCTTGCATCATTTTGTAAAACTTTGCTTCGATGTGAAGTTGAGGATGCTTGGTTTTCACACACTCTAGCTTGATGGCTACCTCTTCCGCAGTCGCGATACTTGTCCCTAACGAAGAAGCAAAACAGCCCGATAACTAAGTCTAAATACTATAGGTAACTTTAACTCCACCATGAATAAAACGAGAATACGAAGTATAGACAAAACGGTGTCCAAAACGGGGCCGCACTTTTGTTTATAAAAATGACAACCTGGCTGTACTTCACTTGACAACCCTGAAACTTCGAAAGCAAAACAACTTCTCGCTTTTATTTTTTGCTTACCAAGATAGATATCCCCGAAGGAACCACTGCCAATCTTTCTACCAAGTCTGTATTTATTCCCAACTCTCAGCTCCATTCTTTTCCAAAGGTTGAATGAGCACCAGACGACAAACTAACCCAGATATGTTACTCCTCAAAAATACCTTTAAACCCTAAACCATTGATAATACGCGAAGCTATAGAAAGCGATATTTTTTGCTGCGAATGGCTTTCCACGGTAATGACGAGTATTTTTACAGCCCTTGAAGCCTGGGCTCCCAGCGCCGACTACAATGGGTTGTTGGTTGGGGCAAATAATGCCCCGATGTTTGGGATTCTCATCGTTTGTCTAACAAACGCGAAGGTAAAAACTTTTGTAAACTCATTTGTGTTGAAGTTGCCGAATACTACATTGAAATCAACAAGCTCACGACAATGCCCACATATGGAAATACTCGTGAACGCGAGACAAGTACGAGCCCTGTACGATTGTCTTTCTTGCCGGGACATTCGAGGAAAGGCAGGGGATATAACGGTGCATAATTCACTGTGGACTAATTTTGTTCATCCAGAGATTTTAATGTTATTGGACGAAGATGAGCGAAGTATTTCGCATAACGTCTACATTTACGAATAATAAAAATGATTTTTTGTAAAGCAGCATTTGCTAAGTTAAACTGTCCGTTATACAGTTACGCTGTCTTGTCCCCAAATGTTCCATAACTAACCCTACAATCCCTAAAACATCCAATTTAATTTGAAGTATGCTTCAGCGGGAAAAAAAACGAAAATGGCGACTAAGAGAGATCTTCCGGTGACAAAGTATAAAAGATCTATTATTAATGCAGTTGAACAGAATAACGCCTTGATAATTTCAGGGGAAACAGGTAGCGGGAAGTCAACACAAATACCACAATTTCTCTATGAAGCTGGCTTCACAAAACATGGAAAAATTGGTGTGACACAACCAAGGAGACTTGGGGCAATAAGTGTTGCTGGACGTGTCAGTGAAGAAATGAACACCGATTTAGGAGGTAATTTGCATAAACAATAATCACATTTTGTGAAAATATTAATCCAACCCACTGAGAAAACAACCCCAAAAAAATTTGGGGAACGTCTAGTAATTCAAAAAAATGAATTAAATTCATATTAGCCAATTAGGGTAGGAGTTGGAGGATGCTGGGAACAAAATTCTCCACTTTTTTGAAAGTCTTGTATCTATTATCGGCTATCATCTCGTAATGGTGTCACATAACTTTTAATAGCACAGGTTACCCTAAAGCTTGTTTAGTTTACTAGTATTTTCTTATTTCTGTTCTATCTATAATTTGTAATTACATGATATAAGGGCCTAGTATGAAATACCTGTATATGCATGGTACCAGTAATACAAAATTCAGTAAAATAAACACATGTTTGGGCAACCTGTGCTCTTAGGCCAGTTGGTGTATGTCAACATTGGTAATAGAAAGAGAAATGAATTGGTAACTTCAGCTATCTGGGCAAAAGTGAACACAAAAATTGTGCAACTTGCTATGGTAATTATGTGTATATACATGAATTAGTATCTATGCATAATTATCATAATAAATTATGCAATCTTTGTTTCCAGTTTGGTAGTTAGATAGCTGAAGTTACCAATCCATTCCCCTCTCTGTTAACTATGATATCAATGACTTTAGTATTTGCATGTGGATGACAGTTTTCATTATGCAAAAATTGTACATGTACAAAAGATGGTATGTTGTATTCACAATATGACAATTTACCTTTTGAGTTGCTGCCATTATGGTAAGATAGGATTAACTTACACTCATAAATGAATTACACCTTGTAATTGAATAAAAAGATTGACAATGTCTTTAAACCATCTCCACTGGGGGCTTTGCCTTTAAAAAGTCAATTATTTAACGGCAGTTTTTGGCTGGGTTTCCTGATAGTGGGTAGAAGATATTGAGGGGTTTTGGATCAAATGATTAAATGTGTTATACTTATTCAAACTTTTCCCCAAGGTCTAGTTGGTTATCAAGTGAGATTTGATGATTGTACCAGGTCAACAACAAAAATTAAATACATGACTGATGGGTGTCTTTTGAGAGAATTTGTTGATGATCAGAACCTGGGAAAATATAGTGTTATTATTTTAGATGAAGCCCATGAAAGAAGTCTTGATACTGTAAGTATATTAAAGATACTAAGTAATTGTATCTATACAAAATAACTTGTATTTTTATTTCTCAGTTATAGGTAGACAGGGAAATAATCTAGCTTGTTCTCCTTGACATGTTAACATGTCTGTTCAGGGTTGATTTGCTCTTTTTTTTAACTGCAGTGACCCCATTATCAACCTCTTGTCCTCCCCTGGCAACTGACTGCTCAAATACCAATGTTCTGATAAGCAACCCTGTTTTGGCAATGGCATCCAGTGGTACTTGATGGGCCCTGAACCAAAAAATTAAAATGGCTGCCTGAATCATTCTCACAGAATCGAAATCCAGAATTTTGTTTCAAATTTCATGCCAGAGTTTTATACAAAACACACAAAGTTTTTAGAGAATAAAAGTTGTCAATTCACAAAAATCACAACTTTCAGTTTAGGGAAAATCATCTTGCAAGTTGTGAATTACCAGTACTAATTTGAAGCCCATTGTTATTATGCACAGAGTAATAAAGTAACATCCATTGAAGCAACTGAGGATTTTTCCCTGGACAAGTAAAATTGTCTGGCATTAGCCAGAATAATGCTAGGGAAAAATCTGTTAGGAAATGAGGATTGCCTTGCATGTATTAATAATAGACCAATAGATAAGAGCAGTCTCAGTGAAAGACATCCGTAGTTGTCTTTCCATTTATAACGGTAACAACCAGTAAATTTGACCCTCCAGTTCCTTTACGGTAGGAAAACTTTTTCTCATATTCTTTATATCAGGTCCTATCAGGTGTACACTTTGACTTTTAACCAGCATGCCCTTCAGGCCTGCACACTTTGACAATTCTTTTATTGCTGCTGTTAAACTACACAATATAACATTATGTTTTCTTTTAGGATATATTATTTGGGCTTTTGAAAAGGTTTTTTATTTCCAAACCTGTTTCAGAGTCTTCTCGTAAACAACCTTTAAAAGTTATTGTCATGTCTGCATCATTAAATCGTGGGAAGTTCTCTGATTTTTTTGGATCTTGTCCTGTGTTTGAAATACCTGGTTGTTGTTTCCCTGTGAAAAAGAAATATTGCAATTATGTTGAGAAAAGAAATGTTGACAACCCAAACTACTTTGAAAAAGTAAGTTGAGAGAATGAGTGAAAAAACGAACTGTCATAGCAGTATATTTGAGTATTTGAGTGTAACCAAACTAGTGTAATAGAAATTGTTAGTACTATGTACTCCATGGTAAACCTTTGTTCATTTTAAAACATTGATGGCAAGTTGTTTTCTTTTGACAAGTAAAATCAGCATTACACAGAGTACAGTAAGATCTGTTAACTATTTGACTCCTGAACTCATGGAGTTCCCCATTGAGAAGTAAAATTGCCTGGTTCTAGACAGACTAAAGTAACAAAGGTTGACAAACAATGTGTTCAGTGGTAAAAGGGTTATGTGGCTGGTTACATCCAGTGTTGTTACTGGATTGAAAGATAAAAAGGTAATATACTAATAAAGTTTTGCTGATGTTCCAAGCAGGCTTGTCATCACTTGTTGCTTTTATCCACGTCTGGAATGTGTGTAACCATGTGTATTGTGTAGCTTGGTAATGGATGTCAGTTATAAAATAACTTTGATAAACAAACTCTGATGATCAGTTACAGCCCTTAAGGTGCTGCAATGACAGGTAATATTTTTTTCCTCATTTATTTTTCAGGCCATTACCAAAGCAATGAAAATCCATACAGAGTCCCCTCCTGGTCATATTCTTGTTTTTCTGACTGGTCAAGAGGAAATTGAGTCAGCTTGTGATAAATTGTTTGAGAAAGCTGAGAATATTGACTACAGATATGATGTATCTAGTCAGCATGTTAAAGCTATGCTCATTTTCCCATTGTATGGGGCAATGACAACAGGTATAAATATTGGGTGAATCATATATGCTTGGGGGACAGCCAGGCAACCAGTCCAAACATAGAGACACACAGACAAAGAGACTTACAAACAGACGTACAGACAGAAAGACAGACAGGCAGGCAAACAAACTTACAGTCAGACAGACCAACAGACAGACAGATAGAAAAAGAAAGATAGAAACACACACACGCACTGGTTACATAAATGTCAAAATAAAAATCTTTCATCCATTTTTAAGAATTACAACGACAAGTTTTTGAAAATGTTGAAGAAGGTGTAAGGAAAGTTATTTTTGCCACAAACATTGCAGCAACATCACTGACTATTGAAGGAATCAGGTAGATAAATATTGAGGTATTAATAGATTATGGATAGAAAATTATTCATATTTTCTTCTGATTTCTAGATATGTAATTGATAGTGGCTTTGTGAAGCAACTTTCATTTAACCCAAGAACTGGTGTGGATTCACTAAACATTGTTTTAATATCCAGGTATAACAAAATAAGATATAATCAAGGTTTTTCTAGGAAACTTTTACAAAATAAAATATACTCAAGGTTTTTCTAAGAAACTTTAACATAGATAAATATAGTCAAGGTTTTTCTAGGAAACTTTTACAAAATAAAATATAGTCAATGTATTTCTAGGAAACTTTTACAAAATAAAATATAGTCAAGGTTTTTCTAGGAAACTTTTACAAAATAGAATATAGTCAATGTTTTTCTAGGAAACTTTTACAAAATAAAATATAGTCAAGGTTTTTCTAAGAAACTTCAACAAAATAGAATATATTCAAGGTTTTTCTATGAAACTTTTGCAAAATAAAATATAGTCGAGATTTTTCTAGGAGCTTTTACCAAATAAAATATAGTCAAGGGTTTTTTAGGAAACGTTTAGGAAATTGTTCTGTTTTATTTGTGTCTGTTTGCCAACACTGGTTGGTCACAAAGTTGTTTTACAATTTCAATTTGGTGTCATTTTTTTCCGATTGTTTAAAGTTTTTACAAACTATGAAAAAGGGATGTTCCGTTTTAGCTCGTTTGATATTGTGCAAAAAATTCCCCACGTTCAAAAAATGTATAACGTTTGAACAAGAATTTGAACACTGTATAGTTTTTGTTACAAAAGAGGATTTATTTTTCATGAGAAATGGCGAATACAATATACATTGTACGATTGTGACTTCTAGACAAAACAATCCGCCGCAAACTATCGAAGTGGACTTTATATTATTTCCCGAAAAAGTTGACCAGTTATTTATAAATTGTAGCTAAAAAGTGACGCCGAGTGTCTCAAATGTACACTTTCCAAGTTGTGTGTGTTTGAGGTGATAATTTAATAAATCAGAGCTGGCTTTTGACTCTGTTTTTGTCCTAAAAATCTTTTAGATCTGAAGCTCTACAAAGAGCTGGGCGTGCTGGAAGAACTGAAGAAGGAGTATGTTATCGTTTATATTCCAGGTATATCGTTGAAACTTAAAAATGGTAGCATAAAGTTGAAATCAGTTGAAAAGCTTGTGAAATATTCTCAGTCCAGGGCCGTAGCAAGAACGATAATTGGGGGGGCTATATTCATATATTCATGCCCATATGCCGTAAAAACAAAAGAAATTTTTTCTCTGTCAAAAGAAATAAGTAATGGAGAACATGAATATATGAATATAGCCCCCAAATGATCGTTCTTCCTATGGCCCTGTAGTCGTGAGCGTGTTTTGTTGAAATGTTCCAAACTCCTTATCAGGGTTGCCAAATTCCTGAATAAATAAGCCAAATATACCAGCAACGCTCAGGTTTAGAAAACAAAAGAAACAATGGGAAAAAACAAAAAAAAAGAGTTTTTTCACAACGACACCCAAGTTGTCTGGTATGTACCTAATGATAATAAGAGCGCTGGTAGTAAGTCATTTAACTTATGAAAAAGTAAAACGGAATGGTTCGATTTTGGGGGACATTTTGACGTTGTTTTCACACTTCTTTTCAGAGTTTTCAGAGTTTGTCACAGCCTTGAATTGATATTCGCAGTCGCGCGCGGTAACTCTGTAAACTGAAAGGAAGCATGTGGACATTTATCTGCCTCCAGGGTAAACATAATACGAAATGACTTTTTTCAGTTCTTGTTTTTCAGTTCTTCAAACTTTTAGACTTTAATTTGTCGCTCACATTAATTAAAGTTTGGGATGCATGGATGTTCTAATTATGTTCTAGAATTTCACATTTTTGTTAAGTTGATAGCATTGTTTTAGTTATCAGTATTGAGCTTACCTTGTACTGACGTTAACTCCTTCCCTCGTACGACTTCACATTATCAAGTATAATCGTCTGCTGTTAGGCAATGTAAAATGCTAAAGTGTGTTTTAAACATTCTTTTTGTTACTAGGGAAGTTTTTGAAGATGTGATGGACGAAGAGACTGTTCCAGATATCCAAAGAACGAACTTATCAAAAGTTATTTTATATTTGAAAACCATGGGTATTAATGATGTTCTCAGGTACATTATGTAAAATACATTTAAATGTACACCCCCCTTTTAGTCTGCACTTG
>JAOBAZ010284605.1:0-14480 GCA_026546875.1 Pteroeides caledonicum
GGTTGACACAAATGTAGAACAGTTTTCAAGTGATACTAGTGAGAATTGGTAAGATTGTATTGAGATTGTATTGAGATTGTTCAGTTTTTTTCAGATAGTTCAACGAGTTCATTAGCAAGTTTTTTCGTTCAACATGAAGTTGAAAATTTCAAGAGCAACAGAACAGCCCGTTTCGAAATCGCTTGGCATCTTTTAGTGTAGGCTTACTGCGCTCGGCGTCTGCAGTATAAGCATAATGAGCGTTAACATAACGATTGCACTTGCTAGCTACATTTTGATCTCTGTGTGATCTTCACAAATCACAATGTTTTCCTCGTCCTTGCAAATGCAAAATGGCGATTAGCCTGCGCAGTGCATCAACCCTTCTTTGGGGTGGAAACCAGCAGGCTAGCAAGCGCGCAATACATTTAGGGTCGACAAGAAAGAAAAATAATAATAAAAAAAATAATATCCACGGCGAAACTATGAGCTGACGTCATTCTGACGCAGCTAAAAAGCGTTTATACTTTGGACGCAGCTGGCCGGTTTTGGTCGTTGCTTAATCCCGAAGTCACTGAGACCTGGTACCTACAGTTTTCCCCAAATGGTGGCATCCACGCGGTTACACCAATTTACCCTTAATGTCCCCTCTAGTTATATTACGACCTCTATGCAATAAACTATGTCTGAGTGGAAATGGCAACATAAAATGAACAGACTTATAAATCTGGTTAATAACTACTTTTAATATTTTGTCACACCAAATTTGGTTATCGCCGTCTCAACTCCGCCTCCCTGGAACGGATCATTATAAGTATGCATATAAATGCCTGCAACAATGATATCTTTTTAGCACTAGAGTGATGAACCAGTAACTAATTCAGAGTTTGAAAACGTCCTTGCTTCAACAGTCTAATCTATTTTTTTTATTTTAAACCTGCTTACTCACTGGAAGTAGACTTTTTGACACGTGAACTAGGTTGTGACGTCATCAAAATCCTCATCAAATTATATCAAAGACAGCAGAGTTGAGGTCATGGCCATGGTAGGCGAACTTTGAAGTAAAATATCTCGAAAACTGTACAAAGTTTTTGCACCAAAGAAATTGTAGCATTTGTCTCGGATATATTTCAAACAAAATCCGGAGTGGGAAGGCAAAATAAATTCACCATGCGTGGTAGTCATTCACCAGAATGCTAAAAAAACAATGAGGCTTTTAGATCAAAGTATTTTTATTAATAAAAGTTCTCTTCCCGTTCTTGACTGCTGTGACCATCAGAAATATCCATATATTTGTAAACAAAATCATTTCAAACTTATCGATTATTCGCTTGCGTCATACCACTGTAAATTACGACAATGAAATGCGAATCGGCGAAATGTTAACTCTCTATAGCCTTCTTTGCAATTATTACTTGCTAGCAATAAACAATTCCTCATTCTTTATGGTTTTTCTTTTAGAGTCATATGGGCAAAATGTTTGTAGCGTGTAAACATAAAAAACTCGAATAAATTAGATGAATTGTGACGTCACGGTCATTAAAGACAGCAAGAGTAAATTTTAATTTTTATACAAGAGGATCGCCCCCTTCATTTCTCCTGTCCTGTACGTTCATTGCTTTTTTTTTTATTTGTGTTACGGTAGTTGTTGGAGGAGCTACTTAAAAGTCCCCTGAAACGTAAAGTTCGAAAATTTGCTCTTCACATTCATAAGACACACAATGAGAAAAAAAGCCTACCAAATTAGGAAGCTTGTACGGTAACAACACTGGGAGATATTCTTGCTCAAATATTGCTTTTAATGAATGAAGATCGGAAATCACTGTTAATTTTTCGGTGTGACATCATTTGTGCCATTAACGCATAGGTAACTCGCGAAATAACTTTTTCTACCTCAGTCACAATGCCTTACTTCTCTCCTTCTGACGAATCGACACAGGTCGAAACATGGCACGTATGACAACACACGTTTAGCAAGGTTACAACAGGAGGTGATACTTATAGAGGATACTTTTTGGGGGGTCTGTACAATAGGCATGTGACGCCATGTTGGTCATAATTTTTAAATAACCCAACATAGAGTTTTATTGATTTTCAATCGAATTTCCGAACCATTTTGTCCAACAACTGTGGATAAACTCGTATTTGCGTGTAAAAACGAGCAATATAGAGCTAGCATGTGGTAAAACTACCGGAACACCAAAGTAATTTACCAAATGGGCTACGGTTGGAGTTAGGGTGAGTTAGTCGGCGTAAGTTGCTTTTGAAGAATTATTGACAAAAAATGTAAGTTTACTTTGGATTTCGTTAGTTGTTCTGGTATATCAATTATCAGTGTGTTACTGCATTGGCTCTACAGCAAGTAGACACTTTTACAAAGCACTAAAGCACAAAACCACTGAGTGACCAGAAGAATCACTTGCGTGGGAACCTTTGAACTTTGTGCAGCAGCGTAGATCGCATTGTGCACGTGGTGTAGCTAGTATACTGTATGCTCTAGCCATTAAAAAGCACGCTGTGTCTGGTCCTTGCCAGGACATGTTGTACCACAAGTGGCACTTCTGTGTTGATCTTTATTCCGTGACAAAGGTCACTACAGAAAAATACAGCACTATCAAAAATCTCACACTGTCATAAACAAAAATCTAAATATTTTAAGACAAAGTTAACTTTCCTCTCACTCGGACGTTAAGACAATTTTTCGAGTTTAATAACACACACGTTGATCGTGCCTCATATTTTTAATCAAAGCTGAATATAAAATGGCACATGGCAAGATGTATGATATCACAAACTGATATCACAAAATAAGATTGGTGAAGCCTATGTTTACCTACTATTGTTAGTGTAAATTAAAACAAGTATAATTTTAATTCCAGTGCTCTCTAGAGCAGTTACAATACACTGCTCAAACTTACTTGTTGCTTCCATGAACACGGTGACCCACTTTGATTAATCGAGAAGGTAAAACGCCAATAGCATACCAACTCTAACAGCTACTTCGTACGGCTACAGCTGCTGAAGCACAGGATATGGAATAAAAAGATGGCCGACTCAATCGTACAACGTGTCCCCTATATTTTATGCAGATATTTTGCAGTTTACTGGCCAGATTAATGGTGGACTAGCCAGTTCAGATTATTGGCTGTTTTGTTAATTAACATGCAGTTTACAGGCCACAGTAATGGCCGACAACATGCGATATGTGACATGCGCGAGGACACTAACTTCAAAGGTTGCGACTCGAGTCGAGCTTCTGTTTATTCCCTATTCTGTGGCTGAAGTTAGCAGCTTAGCGACCCTGACAATTTAGTCACGCTATGTAAATATTTTGTGTTCAACAACCGCAAAAACAATGAATTACTAAAGAAATGAATAATAGTGATCATTTGAATTTTGCATAGCAGGGCCAACCTTGGGGCTGGCTTCATCCACTGACTGAAGTACATTACATGGTTTGGAAACTACATTACAATTCAGTAGCTCATTATCTGTTTCTTTAAGATTATGCAAAGTTGTGATCCTTCCTAGTCACATGGTTATTGTATTTTGGGGTGACTAACCAATAACAGTGAAATTTCCATTGTTCAACCTTACGGGTGAATGACTGAGTCGAATTATTTCTATTGGTTGTTGGCTAAGACATTACACACGTGAAGGATTTACCTGAACAATAACCTACATGCAATCATTGCATAAATTGTTGGGACACTGTGTGTTTTACATGTCCCTGTTCCGCGTTTCGATCTTGGTGTACTAAAAATCTCTGTTTTTATTAAACCACCCCGATAACACATCTGCAATGAAATATTTTAACATGAAAATCAGGGAGTGGGCGTTCATGATAATTATAGTTGAGTATTTGCACAATGCTATTGTTTAATATCTACAACTGTCCCAACTATTTTCTGCAATGATTGTAGAGGAGTTCTATTGAATTGTGATTAAGCTTCCAAAAGCCGTTCTCCAACAGTCACGATAAGACTGAGCAAGATACAGGTATGTACAAGTATTGTCGAAAGCATTGTAAGCAAATAAACTCTTTAAATCCCAACGTTAGGTTTATCTGACAGCAAAAAACTGAACTATTACTGGAACAAGACAAAAACAATAGAACAGAGAACAAAAGAAAACATTGTGCGATTCAAGCATGTTTAAAGAACTTAATGAACGAAAGCTAATTAGGATACAGCTGTATCAAAAGTTAAGAATACTAATTATCAGATTGTCGATATACAGGATGTCTCAAAAAATCAGGTTGAAATCCCCCATAACAATGTAATTGTACGAGTTTGAGTGCCTAAGAACTCTGTTGCGGTGTTTCCACAAAAAATGTGCATACGTCTATCACTGTGGGGGAGAATGTCGTAAAGCAAAGAACTTTTTCAAAGAATACCGGTAATACTCAACCCCTCCCTTCCTTGGGGCAAGGGGCCTATTGGAAGTAAATTTCCTTCCATAGTGGAAACCCGGCTGTGTTGGGAGTGAACGAGTGCATAAATGTTTGGCATTTATGCACTCGCTTTACGCTTGAATACCTTTACTTACACTTACGCTTAATAACCAGCGGCGAACAGTAAAATTTGTGGGTACGCAAAAATGATATTTATTAATAATATTTACAATTTAGAAATATGGATAACAACATTTACAGGACTCAAGACTTTTAACATTAACATTACTCATGACTTTCAACATGTCACCCTTTTCTAGCAACTGGTCAGCTGTACTATCAAAAAATAACCCCCCCAAAAAAAAACTAAATTAAAAAAAAATCCAAAAAAATTCATTTATTTCTAAAGGAACCCTAATTTTACTTTCATCGTATTCACAATTTCCAATTTTTCTTATTTAGCATTTTATAAGTTGCATTAAATCCCCAAAGGCAAAAATTCGCGAACAGCCATTAAAATGAGTGATTGCAATGTTTTTCCGGGTTTTTTGAGACAGTGTGTATATGAGGGCTTACAAAGATGTCATGTGACATAAAATGGATCATATTTTGGGTAGTTAGCTTGCTAATTATTCCTGAATTTTAAGTTTTATAAAATAGTAAAAAAGTATAAAATTTAATATACAGTGATCTGTTGTTGCAGACTTGGTGAATGTTTATTATCCAGTAGGACCAGAAGTTTGAAAGAGCACAGTGTTGTTCTGAATCTGAATTATTGCCACATTTAGTACACAACCAATACTGGTGGTATTGTCTAAACATTTAAGGACAGACAATTTTTCCTTGGTACGTGATTTCCTGGCGCTAATGCTATGCATGCATGCATCATGCTCATTTTAGCTCATCACAGCATCTACCGGACTTCTCCCTTTCAGGATATGATCAGTATAAAGGATTAGATGCCATGCTTATCTACCTATTCTCTAGCTTCTTTCGGGTATCAATGGCGTTTTTCTTTAGCAACACAGCTTCTCCAATGTCGGCAAGGTAAAATCCCTTTATCTGCATCGCTCAAGACATGAGTTTTAGATGGAAATAGGCGATCTCGTCTTCTTCGCTGGAGTGAATTGCTTTCAAAGTTGTTTTTACTGCATCTATCTAAAACATTATTGTATTAGCAAATATTGTTAAATATCAGTTTCTATTAAAGAGTTGTTAGCACGAAGTAATTTACCACAAACCTGGCCTTTTATTGATTGCAATTTGTCCTTGCCGTACTTCTGTTTTCATCTGCTCAATTTGTTTGCTGCCCTCACGGGGCAAAAAAACATATCAAAGCTTTCAAATCTGCAAAATTGTACAACATCATGAAGAACAGTAAATATTTTTGAACGCTTTTGACTACCTTTGGCAGTTTACACTCATGATCGACAGTGATTTGGATGCAGAATTGTACTAACGTGTTCAGTTAATCTAACTGAACGACAAGGATTTCTCTCTTTAAAATAATAGACATGAATATAATAGACATGAAAATACTAGACAATAAATAATATGCAGTAAATATGTTAAATTTGATCAAATCTGATCTTCGGTTCTTTATGTAACACCTTAAAAATAGAGTATGGTGGTCATCATTTTAGGTATCATGGGTACTCTTTGTCTGTGTAGCTTTTTCTGTATATCGACAAGGTCCAACTTCTACATCTGCACCATTCAAGTCATCATCCTCAGAGAAACATAGAGGACCACCTTGTTTCTTTTGTAACAGTGAATTGCTTTTACTGCGTCTAACATATAGTACTAGACATTTAAACGCCTGCATCCTTCTATCAAACAACTTTTCGCAAAAACAAACTTAGCACTAACCTGGCCTATCAATACTGAGAGATCCACATGCAATACTGATTGATTTATTAATGCCATGTTCATTTTTGCAATTTTAACGGTCTGATGTCAGTAGCTGAAGTGGTTTGGCACCGTAATAGAGCCTTTGCCTGATACAGTACATAAGAAACACAGCCCACTCGATGAGGTCTTAGCAAAGCGTTCCTCTCGGCAACAATGCAACACTACGCGACGTCACGAAGAACAGTCAATGTATTTGAAAGCTTTGTTCACTTTTGACTGACTTAACAACCTCTAACAGAAAGACATTCAACGGCAAACAATGATTTGGACGCAGGATTATCTTATCGCGTACTATTGCTATTGCGTTCAGTTAGTCTTGGTAACCCACGTGTCCTTTTCCTTAAAAATAACAGAAATGAAATTAATTTACAGTAAATATACTATCTCATCTCCATGTGTATAAAAGTACACTTACCACGTGACGCAATACATGTACTTAACTTTGGTGTCTCTAGCGTTATCTCAGGCTTTTCTGGTGCACGACCTACGGCTAATTCCCTAGTTTACTTGTTAAACCCTGACTCAGTAGTTCTATGGTATTTTACTAACAAGGAGATATATTTGTCAGAGTGCATTGCAATCAGCTGCTTACTCATCCTACTTTTGTTGAAACAAATACACAACCATGACGTATATCTGACGTGATTGTTTATATTATAATATTCTATACAGAAACAGACAGTCTTATATATGCAGGTGTTCAACGTCGGTGCTATGTGTGTTCAACGCCGCACGCTTCGCCGCCCAACGTCACCAAATACAGACAAACCTATTTCTAGAAAAAAACAAATCAATAATTATGTAATAATGAAATAATTTTTTTGCACCAGGTTCACAAAAACCAAAGTTATACCTACCCATTCAAGCAAGGTAGCGCGTTATCATTACAAATCTTACCGAATGGTAGCCATGGTTCTCCATGATGTGTCGTACCAGGACGTGACAGTCTTGCAAATCGGATACCTGAATGCTAACAACGATTTCACTTTCACAGAGTCGCATTTTACAAATTTTAAAAAATTTTAAATTATCTCCAACACGCAATCATACACACTTTAAGGACAACGACCATACGAACTTAGAATATGGAAAAATATATTTGTGTTTTGTATGGCCCGTTTAAGAATCGAAAACTAAATCCATGATTTCCGATTTTTAATCGCAAAAATATTAGAAAAATTACACATGACTTATTGACTGAGGATCAAAATAAAAAATTTGAGAATGGGACGTAATTAAAGTTATTTTAACATTTAGCAAATTCATAATTCGCACCACGTGTCAAGAATGTTCACTTCTTTTTCGGCTTGCCCTTCTTGGAGGAGATGACGGAAAGTTGTTTCAAATACGCCGCAAACAATTTCATCTGTAATGGAAAAAAATACTTAGTCAAACAATCTTGAAAAGATCCCAAGCTCCTCTAGTTCTCAAAACCTCTTTAAAAACGACCCTCCAAAAATATCTTTTAGTAACACGGAGTTAGAGAAAATGGAAAAAATACAGTAGGAAAAAAACACTTATCGAGGTATTCGCCTAAATAATGAAACAAAATTCACGAAGCACGTCTCAAATACGGCAAACTCAGCAAGAAAATTATTTGGAATGGTAAATAGAAATGTAAAAAAATTCATGAAGTTGTGCAAAAAAGGTCAGGGAAACTGCTTAAAAAGCAATGGTAACATGTTCACATAAAGGTCGCATTCTGCTTGCAATGCACCAATACACAATTTCGATAATGACGTCATTTGGCCTGGGAGCCTCGCTCCCATGAAACATTAGCCAATCGCTCTGCGTCTTTTACTCTCACAAGCCACAGCAGGATGTGTTCGGAACAAGGTTGGTGCAAGCTTGTTATCAAGTCGTAACAAGGCTGTTAGTACATCAAGTTGCTACAGGCTTGTGGATATCAAGTTGTTAACAAGTTGATGGCTGCGGAATGATATCAAGTTGTTAGAACAACTTGTAACAAGGTTGCTGCACTTTAACAACTCTGGAACAAGGCTTGCGACAAACAAAAATATCAAACGTTTATTAAATTTCCTTTGTTTTTAACCTGTTTCAGAACCCTAACAGGCTCATTTACTTCTAATCACTCACAGACAAAATCAATGTCCTTTTCCAAACTGAAATCGTCCTTAATTACCACATAATCCGTCATAGCGGGCCAAACAAAAGTAATAGAGTGGTTACGAGTTTCGTTCCCAGATCCTACCCCAATATTTGATTTTTCCACAACATAAATATATAACAGAAATAGGGCAGTAACAAATAGGGCGCAGCCATCTTGGCAATTTTGGAGGGGAAAATATGAGTCCACGATGCAGGTACACGTACTTTGTTCAGGCTCTTTAACAACTGTATTATGAGCTCGAGATTTCTATTTTGATTTATTTGATAACAACTATACAAACACAAGGCCATAGAGTAGATAATCTATTCTGTGATATTCGTTCTTCCACAGTTGTTGGAAAACATGGTTTGGAAGCTTAATCAAAATCCAATGGAACTCATTATCTTTGTTATTGTCCAGGTTTATGCAAGTTTAGGGTTCTTCCTCATTACCTGCATATTGTTTTCTTGGAGAGAAGCACGTTTACCCATAGTTATTAGAGAAAGAACATGGTTTGGAAACTTTATCAAAATTCAATGGAACTCATTATCTATGTTATTGTCCAGGTTTATGCAAGTTTAGGGTTCTTCCGCATCACGTGCACATTGTTTTCTCGGCCAAACAATCAATAGAAATGTTTCGACCCAATCATTCACCCGCAAGATTGAACAATATAAATTTTAAGCACTGTTATTGGTCATTCACCTCAAAATACAATAGTCATGTGATGCGGAAAGGACCCTAAACTTGCATAAACATTACCCAACATAAATAATGAGTTCTCTGAATTTTAATCGAGTTTACAAACCATGTGCTCCAGTAACTATGGTTCTTCAAACGTTTTGTGAGCACATCCAGCAAAAAAAATTTCTCAGAGTTTGAATTTGGAAGGATCGTTTGCTTTCGAAAAATATTTTTTTTTAGATTTTGTGTGAGGATCGAATGAAATGACTGCAATGCCAAATTTGACGGACAGTCGTTTTTTACTAAGCATTCATATAAGAAATAGTGTTTACTTACCCCTTTCAAGAAATTTGGCTTGTCCAGTTTCTCGTTTTGTGAGTGCGCTCCATCGTCAGAGCGCCCCATGGGCAAAAGTAAAACTTCCTTTCCTGTAGTATCTGCCAACGTCAACACCACCGGGATACTACCTCCTTCACGAGTGAAATCAGGCTCCACACCATGAACTACAACAACGACAACAAAAATTATATTGGTGTGGCAGCCCACTGCATTGGTGAAAGTAATTCAAATACGGATATTTTTTGGTCTCAAAATTGTACACGCCATATTAAACAGACTATCTTCTTCTGAGATTTGGAATGAAAGCTCCTTTTGGGAACTAACATACCGCTGTGATAAATGGCCTACAGGTACGTTCATAGCTTCAGCAAAACTCTTCAATATTCTTACCAAAATCACAATTTTTACCTACCATCCATAGTGGCTTGCTTGCCAGCCTCAAAAATGTCCGAATTAAAATCAGCAAGCCAAGCTAATGCTGGCCCGGGAGAGTAGGTCACTCTAAAAATAAGAAAATATGTGAGTAAAGACCTAGGGAGGACTGTTACGTGCATATGTTTGGCACGAGGTATTAACCCATGTAACGATTTCTGATATTTCTATAGCAATACTTCATGCTTGCCAACACTTCTTTAGTTATTATAAATTTGTTAGTTATAAAACAGCTAATACAGATAAATCTGTGGTTGGTACAACAATAACAAAAGGTTATGTTAGCTGAAATACATGTATTGCCGTTTCCAGATCATTTGTATACATCGATAATCATTAAAAATAGACAAGCAAACCGGCGCATTTATTTATGAATTAGTACCAGTGCACCAATGTTGTATAACACTTTATTATATAATCAAAGTCTATTCACGCTTCTGATTGGTCGAAACGCTTTAGATAAATCTCGATATTCTGGTTATTTCAGCTGCTGACGCCATCAGCGTGCAATAATTTTTTGGGGGGACCGAATTTCGGTCCAAAAAACCCGCCCCAGTTATTTCACGCTCTGTTTACCAAGCTGCAACGCGGTAACAGTTGTTTCGTAACAAGCGCACGAAAATTTCAGGTGCTTGGGCGTATACAAAATGGCTTTCAGTCGATTTGGAAACGGAAACGACGTACATTTCCAAATTATTGGCAGATAAAGACAATTTAAACACAAAGGACACGAAAATTGCCAAACCAGTATTCCGGGAGTACCTCAAACAAAAACGAATAAATCGCCCAGAAAACAGCGTTGAATTGGCTGGATTTGATTAAATATCTATACCACATTGTGGTTTCCCTTGTACTGTCTGTTTGAATATATAATAAAACAATTATTGAATTCTGTTTTCGTGTGATATTGAGATTTATCAAGGCTTCGGTCTGTGTTATCCACCTCAGCTGTCGGCTTCGGTAGATGGCACAAACCTCGCCTTGATAAATATAACATTCAACTTTGACGGCTTGAGTCGCAATAGTAGTTTTTGTGTTTCGGAGCCAGTCGTAAATTTACAATATGGACTTCAAGTTTTTTTAAGAGACTGTTTCCTCAAATTGAAATATTTTACCAAAAATCACAGTGTACACACCTGCGACTAGGAAAGTTTTGATACAAGAAGGCAACCATATTGGATGTCAGTACTGTTAAAACACAACAAAGCCGCTTAATTATAGTAACCGTATGGCCTCGAGGGCCCATGCATCTTTAACAGCAAAAAAACAAGGGAAAATTATGGTTTCGTCCATAAAGATATAATATAAAAATGCTGAGATTAGTAGACACTGTAGGGACATACTGTACAAAAAACCTAAAAGTGAGATAGAAACTTTAATACTTGCGCACTTGCCACACGGCAACTTATTTTCTTACATGTCTAACATGTATGTGTCAGTCAGTGCAAAGGTACGAAAAACTGCCAAGAAGATAGGGTACTTCTCAGAAGTGACCTAATGAAAAACGCATTCCCAACGCGTTCTAAAACGCTTCTGGGGTGCGCCCCAAACATTTCTCACAACGCGTTGGAACGCGTTCCATATTCAAAATATTTAACTTCGGCTATTATAAAAACATTGTGTAATGGAACGCATATAAGAATACGTTCGGAGCGCGTTCCAAAACTCGTCCCTGAACGCGTTCCGGACGCAACCGGAACATTAGGTTACTTCTGAGCAGAGGACTGTCCATGTACTTGGGCTTAAAACAGCAAAACTTCTAAAAAAACAAATTTTTTATAAAGTTAGGAAAAGCAAAAATTGCAACACTCACTCCAATAGATTTGGACTTTTACGTTCAGCATGCACCCGCTTTAAATGTTTAATAACGAGGTCGCCAATTTCTTTTGGTATCTGGTCAGGAACTAAGCGAATTGAGAATTTACCAATCACCTTCGAAAGAGTAAAAACAACGCATTGGAAACGTGAACTATATGTCTAATTTATGAGCGCAAGATTCGTTATTTTGCAAGAGCAGTAAAATTCTAGTACTTTTCAAAGACTTTCTAAGATATACATCGTATTTCGAAATATTTAAAGGCTATTAGTTGACAGAAAACGTTAGCACTGAGTTGTATATATTAATAAACATTTTGTCAAGACAATTTTGCATTCAAGCATTTTTAAGCACTTTTTATAAACACAAGGACTTAAGGCCTCGCATTGTTTATTTCAAATTGAAGTGTATTCATTACAAAGATTTTTAAAGTACAATGATTCTTACTTATTTTTTCAAATGTATAGTAATATTAAGGCTTTTGCCACTGGCCAACTGTCTTAAAAAGTTGAAAACAAGCGCCAACCATTTTCTATATCACAAAGGCGACGCGCATTTATAACATTAATAGCTTTGTCTTCTAATGGGTCGCCATCACTATATAGGTCAGTGCATGGTCGCAAGGCACAAGTTAAAAAGCCGCGATTAACAATTATGTTTATGAAAACCAACACTACAAGTACGTATTTTTCAATTTATAATATTTGTTAATAAGCTACCGTGGTTAATAAAATTAAATAATAATAATTACATTAAACAAGACATGAATTACAAAAAAGCGAGAACTGTATTAAATCCACTTACTTCTTTGGGAATGACGGTTTTATCGCCGCTTCCATAGAACGCGCCTTGGATACCTTGAAAAGAAATTGACGTACTGCAGTAGCACAGTATGCACAGTCGTTCCGTATAATAAATACATTATTATTATTTATTTAAGAGATTTGAAGGGTTCTGATTGGATAATAGCCATGCGTGAGATCGTCATGTCCAACGTACACGTAAGCGACGTCGCAAAGCAGCGGGAATGTGAAACAATACAACTAGCTTTCTTTATGGGAAAGTAATTTTTTCATTTTTTCAAATAAGTAATAAAACAATTATTGAACTCGGCTTTCGCGTGATATGAAGAATTATCAAGCTTCAGTTTGTCGTTATCAACCTCAGCCTACGGCTTCGGCAAACTTCAGCTTGATAGTTCTTCGGATCACGCTCAACCTCATTCAATAACAGTTAATTAAAGAAAGAGGTTAAAGGCTAAGCTAAACGAGATAGAATTACCCTCCATCTTTCAATCGAGGAAAACGTAAAACGTGATACCATTTAAAAACAAAATCAAGTGGCATAAAATTGGTGAGCTGCCTAATGAATAAAGAGTTTTGCTAAGATTACGAATTAACATAGGCCATTTATCACAGCAGTATGTTGGCTCCGACAGGGAGCCTTCATTCGAAATGTCAGCAAAACTTTTCACACTCTCATCTTTTCACTATTTGATCTCGTACATAAAATTGCCTGCGCGGCAACTAAACTAGCTTGTGTGTAATAAAGCCTAGGTAGTGGATTACACCAAGTCAGTATAGGTACAGTATGGTCTGGAAACTCGGCACACTCCAAAGCGTCTAGTATAATGAGCTACTGCAGGTTTTGCTGTTAAACCTTACACAGTGCATGCACATCTTCTGGTTTTAATATATCAAGATTAAAATGAAGTGTAGACATTGGGCAATTTCTTTAACACATCGAAACAGAATGTTTCAGGCATCGTGAGTGTGCACAAATTTGAATAAATACGAACAAAAAATAAAGCAAACATTTTTTCCAGAAGTCTCCAGACCATGTCTGGATTGGCTTTGATTACACAGCGTTTGTACGGTACTCAATCAACTAGGCCATCAACGTTTCTGTTTTATGTACATACCGTGCATGGACAACGATGGATATCTCCAGCGTCTCATCAATGTGTCCATGTTGTTTTCCGTCGTAAGATTATGGGCTCCAATTTCAGCTTGGTATTTTTCCTAGGAAATATAACAACAGAAGTTACGCTTTTTGAATACGTGAAAAAAAACAGACAGGCGAAGCTGTGCAATTACACTGTATCTGCTCAGTATCTTGAATTATTGCTGTTTAGTATACAAGCACTGTACAACTGGCGATAAATAATAGCTAATAAAAACTGTGCGTCCTGGTCAACCTAGCTACTGTGGGATTACTGCAGGTAAGTTATTAATCCGACTATGAAACTCGTTTAACTTTGTTAGTAACTTCCACATAACGACTAGCTGTCATTTTGGTTTTAGTATATTCCCTTGTAGGTGAATATTTAACATTATTGTGAAATTCATATAATAATGAATGAGCTAAGTACCCAATAAATGCTCCATATTTATGTCACATGACATCTTTGTTAACCCTCATACTGGTTAAAAATCTGATAATTAGTATTATTATATGACTACTATAGCTCAACGGTCCATCCACTAAAATCAAGCATTCTGATTGGTTCCTGAGCGGTCGGTAACCGACAGTACGGATCGCTTTTTAATAGAGAACAATTGTAATTTAACTGGCTTTTTTCTCTGTTCTGAATTTAATTAATAGGCATTAACCAACTTCATTGACAGACATGTTGAAACGCTGTAAACTAATTACATTTTATCAAAGTTCATTCTTAGAGTTCGAGTTTCTCTTAATTGTTTTTAGTCATATAATAAATAGTTTATTGATTGAGTTTGTTCGGTCCGTACAGGAGGATACTGATCGAGTTCTTTTTCGCTTGTATGGACCTCGCCTAAAGGCTCGGTCCATACGAG
>JAOBAZ010284716.1:0-14477 GCA_026546875.1 Pteroeides caledonicum
GCTCAGTGGTTAGAGCGTCGGACTAGTAAACCGAAGGTCGTGGGTTCGATTCCCAGCTGCGGTTAAGCTGATTTTTTATATGGATAACAAAATAAGGCAAAATGAGAGGAACAAGGTGGGAAACTTTACGTTTATACTTTACTTTGTTTGATGTTTTGCTCTTCACTGGTCACTCTCACTCTCTATTGATTGTGAGATTATATTGTGTTTTTTGACAATGTTTTCAAACCTATTTCCTGTCTGTTAACCACATCATCATATGATGTTTCGACAAAAACTCGTGTCGCCATCTTTGAAGCAAAACAACAGACGAGCGTACCAACATCCAGGACATTCAGTACATAATTTTTCATATGAGTGTTTTAGTTTCCAGTAAAACACCCGCATCCATATAATAAATAAATGTATTTTAGGAAATATGTCTTAGAAAGTTACCTCATTACAATGCTTAGCCGACGTGATGGCATGGTGAAGCTGTTTGTCAGCTGTTGTCTATAAAGTGTTCGTTTCAACGTTATTTTAGAGTCTCATAGGTATCAACACATTTTTAACAACTAACCAGTAGCAATAAGGCATTGGCGATGTATTGGTTTCCGCATTCAATTTGTCATCGTGACGACTGTCGGTAGGGGAAAAATCGTTGTTTATCGGAAATTCAGAATTCTCCTTGCCAATGGGCAAAGAATTTTCCTTCTATTGATTCTTTCAATGATCATCCGATGGTCCAGCTACAGCATATTAGTAGAATACATGATTATTGGTGGTACAAATAAGGCAATCTGATTGGCTGAGAAGTCATTCACAGCAACAAGGTTGGAAAATGTTCTGAGTCAATCAGGACATTTTACATTTTCGCTCTCTGCCAATCAGGGTGCAAGAAATGCAAAGTTATCAACAAAACGAGTTAGAACATTATGCTATTATCTCTGCCTTTGGGCGGCTAAAATTTTCCCTTTGTAACTATGAAACTAAAATATTATAGAACACGATAAAATCTAAAAACTAATCGTTGGGAATCTTAAATTTCGATTTAGAACGGTAAGTATTCATGATTGAATTTTTTCCCCATGTCGGTAAATTAGAGTAAAAATTACTGACTGTAACGTTACTAAAAGTCGCACTGTTTTCTCTTTGAGGTTGCTTTAATTATAGCAATTTCCAGCATCGTTGCAGTCATTTCTATGTTACTTTAGGGAGAAAATTCAATCGTCAATACTTTCCGTTCCAGATCGAGATTTAAGATTACCAACGATCAGTTTTTGATTTTGATTTGTTCTATAATAATATTTTGGTTTAAAACTAAAAAAGTGAAAATTAAAGCCAAAAAATGTATTTGAGTTTTCATAACAACTATTGTAAAAATCTAACTGTTGGAAATGTGTTTCGGAGGACTTTAAAAAGTAATATCTTTCAAATTAAATCAAAGAAATGTTGCAATTATACTGACCTTATTGAACGCATTAAGATGGTGCAAAGATATTTTTGATTGAGTTTAATCTTTCATGTTAATTTGGACTGCACCTGCCTAAAGATTTTAAAAGTATTTTAATATTAAAAAGGTCTATTTTTTTCTTATGTTATAGGGTAATTTCGCACTCAATAAAATGGTTAATGACAGTGTTTGTGTAAATGCAACTGTTTACCTTTCTCCTGCGTTATCACCCGCCTTTCTCCTCAAACATTATGATTCAACTGAGTATTCAACATGGACTGAAAGCAGGTGCTTTAATCTATATTTCTTTTCTCCAATCCAGTTATTTTTGGTAAAGAAGTATATTGAATTAGCATCACATGAAAATTGACCTTGTAACCCCGTTTAACTGTCTGGAATTTCACGAAGCTATAAAAAGGAACCTGCTGTCCCGAAACAAGCATCGCCTAGAATTCGTGAAATATATTAAAAAGGCGATACGCTATTGGCTAGAAAAATATTTTTCTATTTTTTCTTATAGTTTTCGTCTATCGAAAGTCAAAGTTGCGGCCTTGCCATATTGTTTGGCGCGCAAGGCAGAGCTTTACCAATTTGTTGCTCATTTCATCTTGTTTTCTGAAATAAGATGTCCCATTGTATTGTTTTTACGTGTTAAGGCCCGTGTACACAAACGATTTTCGTTGCGGTTTTTCTCCTTTTAAACAATGCGATTCAGCAACTTTCAGTTGCTTTCTTCTTTTAACACGTTTGATTAAGTGAATGCCTGACGGAAGTAGTTGACGGTGTGGCTTGATTGGAATGAATGATCCAATGCTTGCAGGATCGTTTATCTCATGTCATACGGTTAACAACTTTTGTGAAACAAAACATGTAATTACATGCGTTAAAAGTAGAAAAATCGCAACAAATGGCCTGTGTAAACACTCCTTTACACTCCGAAAATAAAGGAAATGATCGTAAAATAGTTGAATAGTTTCTGGTGTCATCAAAGTAAATACTGTACTAAAGAAATGTGGTCCAAAAACCGAACCATTAAGTTATACCAAATATTTAACAATTTTATCCATTGTTTAATAAGTGGGACTTCTTTTGTACTTGTTCTAAAATCAGATGAGTTATTAAAATATGAATGGTGGAGTTTAAGATTAGATAGCCTTACACTACAATGAAGCAAAAATCCACAAATGGTTGATTGTACACATACACTCTAACCATTATACTATACAGTGAATTCAAATATAAGGATTGCTCCAGTTTCATCAGTGCTTAGGAAATTGTTGTCAGTGAATCGTTTTTGTGGCAGAAAGAGCCAATTAGCTATCCTCGTTCTTAAAATACAAAGATTATTTTGACTTGATTAACCTCGGCAGTACCAACAAGAATTTGTGGAACCTCGTGCTGCTCGGTGATCTAATTTCATGTGTAACACTTGTTGGACACTTAAGTATTTAAAATATGAACCGTTAATTAAATTATTTTGCTAAATCTATGCTGTTTTATTCATAGGTGGGGGAACGAAATGGGCTTAAAGATGTTTCTCATCGCCGACCCAAAACAAGAGGTATGCTTTTATGAATCTTTAATGCCCCATCCACTCGTATTCTGATTCGTTTGTATTTACCACCATATTGTTACGATTAACCTTGCTGTTTACACGTATCCAGCAAATATGCAAACCGTAACTGCAAATGTTTAAAAACGTTCCAAAAACCAGTTAAAAACCAGTGGTAACTTTATAAAAAGGAAACCAATCCACCAACCATTTCAAAACGATGAATCGAACGTAACTAATTTATGAAATTTGTATCCAGCCTGTTAAAGCCCACTTTAGAGTGTAGAGGCCACTCCGCACTTCGAAAGACAAGCGAATCTATCGATTTAAGGTACGTTTATACTATGCGATTTGTCGTATACGATTCGTATTCTGGCGTATGTAATCAACTGAGCACGCGAAAATAACGGCGATTTCAAATTTTGCCATAAACAGTTAACGAGAACGTTGCGTCAGTAGCAATTTGCATACGCCAAAAGACGAATTATATACGATAAATCGCATAGTGTAAACGTACCTTTAACTAGGATTATGTGGATTTTATTGCCTTGATTCAATTGAATTCTGCGGGATTTCTGTTATTCTAAAATATTGAGCAACTGTAAAAAGCGCACACCTTTAAAAAGCCTAAGAAGAAGAACTTTTAGCGTCTTAGTGAGATTGTAAAAAATGTGTTAGTGATGAATTTATAAAGAGAAATGTCAGCAATTTGCAGGTAATTGCTTGTGCGATTTTGACTGCTACTTCCTGCTTCTTTAATTGAGTAAGGCTATTAAAAACTAGTATATTCTTGTCATATATGCAAATGAGAAAAAGTCAAATACATACAGTACGCACTGTAAGGTTATTTGATTTATAAGGTTATTTGATATCACCTTCTAATTTTAGAATTTTTTTATTTTTTTCATAGATTATGACGTTGGTGGTTGGACTTGTCCTTACGTTGTTATCTGGTGTTGTCACAGTGTTCATGTACACCAATTCTGACAGACTATTTACTCCTGATGATAACATCTCGATGATCAACGATATGCAATAGCTGTTCAACATTTGTTTATATCACTTTAACAATTTAATGCCCAGTGGCCTGTATGTAGGACACCAAGAGCAAAAGAATAAATGAGAGGACAAAAGAAAGAAACATTAGGACCTTTGATATGCCAACCTCCGTTGGCAAATCTTTGGCTTTGTAAGCAGCCAGGCTAATTTTGGACAATAACGACGATTTCGATGTTTTGACCCAGTGGTACGGACATCGAGAGGCGTGGAATGAGAGGTGCCGGGGCGGTTTTAAACAACTTTTAGGTCTTTATCGGTTTTTCGCCACTTATAATTTCTTACTCGACAGACAAACTATTGTCATTTCACAATGCGTCATTTACATTGTAGTCGCCTTCCCAGTAAGTGGCTTTCACTGTTTTGTTGACTGGTTTAAATCGAGGGAGGCAAATCTCTTTGGCTCAAAAGGCAAATTTTAACCATCCGCTTTTAACGTCGAATTGCTCAGACAGACTGCATTCCACACAATGGAAAGCTGTCTGTTTTGAAATATTTATCGTCTCGGTAGTTTTTCAAGCTCTTTATGCCCGAGAAAGACAGCGCGTGCCGTATTATTTTTAAGCATATCCGGTAATTATTCTGATTATTCTAGCTTAGACGTGGAACATTTCATGTACAGAATCTAATGTTAATGAGCAAACTTCTTTGTTTTAGTTCATTTGCATTAGATTCGGCGCATGAAGAGTGTGCCGTCTGAACTAGGCCTTTATTGACTACGTCTGTTACTGTCCTCTACCCTCTCAGTCAGTTTTGCATGCGCCAAGTGGTATGCTCAGATTGTTCATAATGTAACTGCCGATTTTTGGCAGGCAACCTACTGCTTCTTTCGGATGAATATTTGCCCTTTCCGTCATTTTTTGGCATGCCTTTAATACTGATCCAAAACATTGAAATCGTCGTTATTGTCCGAAAAATCGCCTATTTTTTGCTTACAAAACCAAACAGTTACCTGCGGAATAGCCCGAAGAGTCTAGGACTTTAAAGGATTAAACGGCGTTTTGTGCCCCCGGTGTTTTTGGCCCCAGGTACGCAAATTATTGTGATCAACGTGGTTAGATTTAACCAACCTTAGCAAAAAACACGTTGATTGTCTATTTGATTCTTTACTATCCAGATTTTTAGCGGCTTTTTTTTGACGACTAAAATTTTAGGCATTAATCATGCAAATAAACGGGTGATCGTACGGAGAAGTGGACAGCTAACAGGTTTTGTTGGCGGTATTCAGTTAGGTTTAGTTTTTGGAAGTCAGATGTTTAATTGTGGTAATTCTACACAATTCGAATCGTCAGTCAAAATCCTATTTTGTATTGTATTAGTGAATGTATTGTAATTAAAGAAGAAATGAGTTTATCTATAAGTAGAAATACCATTGATAGTATTTTCATAAACTATTTTCTGCAGTGGCTAATTAAGTCCGTAAGGCTGGTCCTGCTTTGCAAATTTCAACTTTTATCCATTATTCTTCTGTTTAGGAATTCATCGTATTGTGGTTTCTGAACGCAGAAACATTTGCATAGCATGACTACATTGTTGGGCTGGCTATATGCTGCTCATTTTCTTATTCAACTTAATGGGCTATTTTAGCAATGCAAATTTACGTAACAGCAAAGTCCTGTGGTGGACATTCTACTTTTGGGCGCTGGACAACCGTTACGTTCTCACTAACGAATTGTAATACCAAACATATGTCTATTAATATTAGTTCTAACAAGCGTTGTTGTGTCGGACACAACATTGTTGTGTCCGACACATTTTCATTCCGAGTAGGCGAGTTCCTGTAATGGCAGGATTCACAAGTTTGTTGTTCTGTTAGCACAGGACACCACAGGTATTTGTAAGTTGTGACTTGAATCCTAATAACGTGAATCCTGACAACGAAGGCCTCCTAAACAAAATAATTATTTGTCTAAAACTGTAGTAAGTCGTGGCCTTGGGTACAACACCATCGGGAACATTTTACGTTTTTAGAACGACGTACGTTGCCACCGAATGCTATGGCTCTTATTTAAACATCACGTTTGCATTTTAAAGCTATCATTTTATGATACTCGACCATCTCGAAGTGACCTAGAATCTAAATTGAAATGTTCGTTAAATGTACCGAGGCATTAATTAACCGTGTTCGTCGTGACTCATAAAGTCCCTATAGTAGCTTGTCGACTACGACCATGCTGTTGTATGCAAATCTGGGTTGCTGCAAATAGCCTATAGTAAATGAAGATAAACACCTTGTAAAAATAGACTTTCGTAAATCCAAGATATAATGTTTTTGATTTAATTTCAGGGTTTGTGAAAATAACCTTGCATGTCACCTCTATGTTTTGTCTTTTTTTGAGCAACTTCTGTTTTGAGTTTTCAAGCTCTCGTTTTTCATTTACTTTGGAGATTTACTTTTGTCTTTTTAACTTTTGTATTTTCAAAGGTTTCAAAGTTTAGCTTTTAACATAAAGGGATAATTCTAAGCGTAACATAAATATATTTATAATACAGTGAAGTTATTACACTGGTAGTTTATTCGCAATATGGCTGACGTATATGGCATGCAGTTGAAAGATTTGTACATATAAATTAATAAAACACTTCTAATTCACTGTATCTAGTGCTTAGTTATATTACGGTGTTTATTATATACATGGCAAAATTACTGAAACCTGGTTATTAGGATTGCAATTTTTCATTATTTGCACGCTCCGGAAGTGCAAATAATGATTTTTAAAATACAGTATAGCGGGTCGCCTTGTCAACAAGTTAGTCTACAATTAACATAAAGTAAAGCAGAAAATGACATTACACAAAAAACACTATTTTTGGCAAGAATGGGCTTCTACGAAAACTATTACCAGTATACATGGAAGCATGGAATATAACATGGAAAATTATCCATCTAAGACAAAGTGCAGTAATTTTGCGCTGTATATAATAGGGAGCTTAACCCTTTAACGACCGAATTTTTTCCTTTTGTTTGTCGCTCTTTGTTTTTTCCTTTTGTTTTAGCTTTTGTCCTATTGTTTATGCAATGCACTGTTGGGGTCGTATATACGACCCTATCTGTCGTTTAAGCATTTGTCGTTTAAGGGGATGATTACATGAGTAATTTTCAGCCCGGCTGCTGGTGCATGGAAATGTGGCAGAGTGACAAGTTTGTCACACATCTCTAAATTCATAAATTGTCGTTGTGAAAATTAATGGAACTGTATATAAGACATAAGATGTAAATTTTGCTTAATCTAGGAAATGACGCTTGAATAAGTTTCAAACTCAATAAAAAATTTGAACGTTTCGAAATCAAACTCATTTCCATGCATCAGCAGCCGGGCTGAAAATTCCCCATGTAACCAGCCCCTAAGCATGTAGGACACTAATACGAGGACAACGGCAAAAGCAAATTCCTTCAACTGTAATGAACGAAAAAAGATTCCCGTGTATTAAATGGTTTAACACAGTTTCAAGGGCTTGTTGGAGGAACTTTATAGTTAGAATAAGTTTTCCTGAGCCGCTTCAAAGTTTTGTTTGTCATGGCTTGAGATGTAGTTGTTGCGTAGATGACGAAATGATGTTTAGTTTAACGTTTTAAACGGACAGAGACGGCGCCTGAAACCCCCGTGGGGCTTCAAATCATCCATTTTCTTTCTCCCAGCTTATAAACGAATGTACTGTTACGTAAAAATAACGGCAGAAAAATATGGTTTGCGAAGTCATGTTGTTTAATGTTTGTTTAATGAATCAATTAACCACAAACCTGTGCAAATATACACATTTGGAAAGTAGAGGTAATTACTAAAATTTAGGTTAGTGAATGGTGGTAAAGAAGCTTAAAAGGGAACCACAAGGTTTCTATCATTTAAGCTTCCTATTAATAAGCATTAATATTATAATTTTATAAGATATTACCACAGAATAAGGAGTAAACAGAAGTTCCACTCGGTCGTACAACGTGTCCACAATATTTTATTCAGATTTTATGCAGTTTACTGGCCAGAGTAATGACGGACTTGCCAGTTCAGCGTGTTTATTGGCTGTTTTATTAATTAATATGCAGTTAACTGGCCAGAGTAATGGCCGGCAACATGCGTAATGTGATATGCGCGAGGACAAAAACTTCAAACGTTCCGAAACGAGTGGGACTTCTGTATTACTCCTTATTCTGTGATATTACAAAACAAAATTATGCAATTTGAGAACATTAGATATGGCGGAATAATCAAACATAATAAATTGATGAAAATGGAAAGAGAAGATTCAACAGGTTGTCACTAAACATTAATTAAATTAGTGTAAATTGATATTTTGCTATGAGGAATGTTTTCAGTTTTTTCTTAAACAGAGGAAGTAAAACGGTGTCAGCTATATCTCGAGATAAGGCATTGTATAACTTTGATCTTTGGCACCCCATCGAAGTTTGTCGAATGTTAGTTCTGCATAACGGTCTACGAACATCTTCAGCTTGTTCTTGTATTATAGTTATGGATTTGCATATTTAAAGTAAACAAATTATTGAACTTGTCCGGTAATATAACATTAAGATACGAAAACATAAATCTCCCCAGCTGTAATAGGCGTATATCATTGATTTTATACCGCATTTCTTAATAAAAGACTCGTATGTGCATTCATCAAGTAACGCGAACGTACGTAACTTTCCTCCAACTAAAAAACCTCGCACTACGCGGCAATAGTGTTTCTAGATAACACCACAAAATAAAAGGGCACTGGTCAGATCTTTGTGGCGTAGGCTGTAAACTGTATACTCTAGCCAACAAGCACGCTGGACCGGCAGGTCACTATAAACTGTCTATTTTTGCATAAAGATTGAGGGACACGTTGAGCCTCCGAGTGGCTCTTCTATGTCTCCTATATTTTGTGTTACCATCCAAATGTCTAAAAAAACGCCAAACCTCAAAACGCAGTTTATATAACTAAAATTTATAGATCATTAAACTATAAAACGAAAATGATAAGTAGAATGTTTTGCTTTACGGTGCATTAGCGAACGCGCATCGTCTGCAAACAATACCATGTCAAAAATTTTAGGTTGTGATGCCTTCCAAAATCATTCACAAAAAATGAAACAAGAAATGTTGAGCTTGATTGTGTCGGGAAATGATCTTAACTTAGCGGGAAAACTTTTGTGCCGTAAATTTTGGCGCAAAACCAGCAAGGTTCGCCCTTCAATAAACCTGTAATCACAACACATCAATGTGGTCGTCACAGTTTTTCTGAATGTGTTTCCTAAAGCCTGGTCCACAGGAGCAATCTTTATGTGACAACTATATGTGACAACTTTTATTTGACATTATCCAGAATATTTACTCGATTTCTTTTAAATAGTCATATGTCGTGCAACTAAGGTTAGGGTAAACGATCTAAATCTGTAGAAATTTTCTCATGAAAGGTGCGGTATGTTGCAAATATCAAAAAAGCGTTCTCAGAATGTTTCTGCTTGATTGTCGGAAAGTGCTCTTCAAACGCTTATCCCCTTGAATATACAAGATTTGATGTTCAAGATCGTCTGAAATAAAGTATGGAGCATTTCAGTTGACCTTTAATTGCTTCCTTTTCTTGCGGGATAGGCTTAAGGTATCGTATGTGTAATAAAGGTCACTTGAAACGCATCGTACAAAGTTTATTGTGCGATTAGTGTCATGACTTAATTTGAGCATCCAAACCTATATTTTTAAGGAGATGCAATATTTTTATAAATTTATTGTAGTCGGATTGCGATCGATAGTGATACTTATAAATAAATGGTTAACAAGAAAGTGCTGTCGGGGCCAGGGATCTGGTTCTTATATTCAGTAATTGTATAGTCATGCATAGGTTACCTAATACATATAGATACATTACATTTCCCTTCTTATGAATAAATATTATATTTACAGATATATTTTTTCACATACCAAGTTCAAGTTATGGAATTTTAAGCTAATATGTCAAAACGTAATTAAGCATCATAGGAGAACTCGCTTTTTCTTGTCGACTTCGGAATTCTCCCATATCTGGACATTCTGACAGTGTTTCCATCCACAGTTGTTTGGCTTTCAATGTTGGCTACTGGATTATTCCTAAGCCCACTTGCTGCTTTGTCCTCATGGATCGTCACGTTGGCTGGTTTAGCCAAAACTCTCCTGTTATGCCTATACTGTCAACCATCAGGGGTCACCATAGTATATGACCTTGGAGTGTCATTTCTCTTTGCAACTTGCACTCGTTCCCATTTCCTGACTAAACGTTGAATCCAAACTTCATCACTTTCAGTCAGACTGGGTAGTTTTCTCGTGTTCCGGTATGATATCTTTTCTGTATTTCTTGCTCGTCTTTCCTTCTGCTGTTAACAACCGCAGGATTAACCACTTCTGGTTCCAATTTCTTTGGGGATGTGGAAATGTTAGATTTCAAACGTATTTCCATTAGTAGCTGTCCAGGTAAGGCCAAATTGTTACCTGGGGTTACATGATAGTTAGGAATACCCAAATACGGATTTTCATTCTTTTGTTTGGATTTCCTAATTTCACAATTTGAACATATTTTTCTACCAATCCATTTGCTTTGGAATGGTGCGGATTGATGGTTGTATGCTTAAAACCCCAGTTTAACGCAAAGCTTTTAAATTCCTTGGATACATATTGGGAACCGCTGTCAGTCACCATCTCATCACAAACTCCATGTCGGACTAGCATTGATTGGATTACTTCTATGACTGTTTTTGCTTGGGTATTCCGAACTTGTATGACTTCAAAATACCGACTACAATAATCAACTAAAAGTACATACTCACAATTGTTCCATGTGAATAGGTCTGATGCCACACGTTGCCAAGGACGGTCTGGTACTTCCAAGGAAATCATTGGTTCACTAGGATTAGATGATCCGTTCTCAGCACATATGCTGCATGTATGCTGATATTACTTCTTCTATCTTACCATTATTTATTACACTTAGTTCATCCTTAACTGAGCAGTAAACACAGATTGTAGCAGGAATTTTTGCCTTTGTTTGTGGCCATCCATTTTATATGACATCTTGACGTCAGCAAATTGTTCCAAATGGTATGCACTCTCTTCCAGACTTTCATCGTCGGTTGCTGGCACGTTCAGTTGGAGAGATCTTGACAAAACATCAGCAACAGGAATCTCTTTACCTCGCTTATATACAACATTCAGATTATCTGCAGCCTAAGCTACATACGTTGCAAACAAGGTGGTATGTTGATCAAGGGTTTCCTCATTATTTTCTCAAGAGGCTTATGGTTTGTCTCGATTGTCACAGGCTGTCCACAAATATTTGGATGAAACTTTTCTCATCCTGCAACTATTGAGAGCACTTCTTTCTCAATCAGTGCATAATTTCTCTGTGTAGGCGTCAAACCTCTGGAGAAATATGCCACAGGCTTTTCTCCTTGTAGCAATACAACTCCTAGGTCATGTTGAGATGGATCTACTTGCAATGTAACCTCCTCCATGGTGCGGAAGTACTGCAACACAGGACCAGGCATCTGTGTCACCAATCTCTTCATCTCCTAGAAAACTTTGTTCATGTTGCTGTTCCAGATCCCATCTGCATTCTTTATTAAGAGGATAGGCAACGGTGCTGTGACTTCTGAAAACTTTGGTGCAAACTTAGCAAGAAAGGTCACCATTCCCCTCTAACGCTTTCTTTCATGTTGGTCTCATCTTGCGTACAGCTTCAACTTTTTCTGGATCTGGTTACAAACCATTTGCAGAAAACTTATGACCAAAGTAAACAACTTCTGGAACTCCAATTTCCACCTTTTCGGGGTTAAGCTTCAACGTCCTTGCTTTGCAGCGTTCGAGCGCGGCAATTAGATTTCTATCATGTTTTTGACGAGTTGCACCAATAATTAGAATGTCGTCCCTCCAGGTTTTCTAATACCTCCTCAGTTTTTTCCTTGGAAGATCTCCTGGGCGGACACTATTCCAAAAGGCATTCTGGTAAAACTTCTCCTTCCAAATGAAATGTTAAATGTGGTGAGCTTACTGCTTTCTTCAGTCAATATCACTTGCCAATATCCCGAAGCTGCATCTAATTTGCTAAAGTATTTCGCACCACTCGGCTTGAAAGTAATATCCTCTATTGTGGATAGAGGGTAATGTTCTCTCATTATAGATTTTTCAGATCACTTGAATCGCTGCAAATTCAAAGTTTGTTGGTACCTTTCTTATCTACTGCTACCATCGAGCTGACTCATTCAGTTAGCTCATTAACTTCCTTTATTACACCTAAATTCTCCTCCTTTGTAACTCTATTTTAATTTGTTCTTTTATAGTAAATGGAACTCGTCGCGGTGGTGGACTACCGGTTGTGCATCTGTTTTCAATTTAATCAAACGCTCACCATCCAGTTCTCCTAAACCGCCGAATATATCTGGATACTGTTCCAGGACACAATCGTTGGTCTTCATTGGTAGCTTAGGGGGGATATTTTCAGTCAGCTCTGCATGCACATTTATCTTGACCAGGTTCATTTGCTGACAATAAGTTTTAAGTCCTCATAACTTTGTTGGACCTTGTTTCATGGCTGGTACATGGCTGGACAGAGCTTTGTTATACATCGATGCCTGGAAACAGTTTATTTGAGCACCTGTGCCAGTTTAAACTGTATAGTTTGTTTGGTCTTGGCATTAAGAATTATAAACTTGATATTAACGGAATAATTAACCAGCACTTCACGTTCTTGTATATGGTCAGAAATATTTTCAGAAATAATTCATTGCTTTTCTCACCTGAGTCATGACCACTTTCTTCATTCACAGCTTGTACCTTGCTTTTTACTGAAGACTTGCACATTGAGAAAAAACGTCCTTTTTTGTTACACTTGAAACAGACCTTCCCAATGGCAGGACAGGATTCATGTTTAGTATGTTTCTTGCAACATTTGCTACACAGATCTTTTCTTTCCTTTGGAGTCTACTCACTTGATTTTCTTTTACTTTGAGAAAATTTTGACCTAACTCTTCCTTAGGCACCTTTTACTACATGAAATTTGCATTTGAGCCTTGGAGATTTCATAGGCTAAAGCAATCTTCCTCGCCTTTTCCAGTGTTAAAATCGTCATCTTGTACAACTTTTCTTGCACTTTTTTAGAATTTGTTCCCAAAACAATTCTGTCCTTTATCATATCATCAGGGTCATCAAACGAACAGTCTTGAACGAGAGGTCGTAGTTGTGTAATTCATTCATCAGCAGTTTCTTGGGTACCTTGATTTCGTAGAACATCTTACCTGTGTATATCTTTGGGTTGCAATAAGCGTCAAACATCTCGATTACTTTGGCTGGTTTTGTTTTGTCTTTTTTACTGGTGAGTGATGACACCACTCGAGACCCAAGCTCTACAAATACTCTTCCTTTTTGACAGATCGAAATTAGGAAATACGCAGCCGTTTCTGGGGTTGTCCCTTTCGCGGACTGTAGCCCATCGAAAACCCAACGTATAAGCTCTTTCCATCTCAACCAATTCTCTGCTAAACAACCTTGATCAAAATTTAACGAATCGTGTGTTTCTCGCCACTTGCCATTTTCAAACTTGACCAAATACACATGTTTATACCTGACACCATGTAATGTTTTTATAAATTTTATTGTAGTCGGATTGCGATGGATAGTGATACTTATATTGTCATAAAAACATCTTACAAAAATGGTTGACAAAAAAGTGCCTGTCGGGGCCGGAGATCTGTGTCTTATATACAGTAATAGTCATGCTTAGGTTACCCAAATACATACAGATTCATTACAGTAGATGTAGGCGCTTGAAGAGCAATATCCGGGTATGAGGCGAAAACACTCCGAAAATGGTGTGATGTAATTGATAACATTCCGAGTTTTATGACAAAAATGTTGTTTATTACTACGGCCAGGCCTCAGGAACGGAGTCTAAAAATAGGCTTGTTGACGTCTCTCATCCACTGATCTCTATACTAACTGGATCGGCAGAGATGAGCTTTTGTGGGACCCCACTGGCGGCAATATTTGTTCACCCCAGGTGAGCTTTATTTTTGTTTTATTTCGTGCTGCCAGAGTTGATTGACTTAATGTAAGATTAACTTCAACAAAAATCGTGACATCTTGGGTATTTGTGAGATATTTACGACTGGCAACTAGCTACACCAGCAGGAATATGTGCTGATTAGCTTTCACTTGCCGTCATATTTGTTCACACAAGAGAAATTTTGTTTTGTTCAGTTTCCAGTTTTGACGTTTTCAATACCGTAGCTCTCTCACCAAAATTTTACATTTATGATAAGTGTAACCTTCCAAAAGATTTTTGGCACATTTAAGGCTATCGTTCACAACGTTTTTCACAAAGCGGCCAGTGGGGTCACGATACATGCAACATTTAATAAGTAGCGAAAACTGAAGGTGGTGAACTGCCAAATGTGCGAATAGGTTTTGCTGTCGTTTCGCTCGAAACGTCAGC
>JAOBAZ010284827.1:0-14464 GCA_026546875.1 Pteroeides caledonicum
TATATACACACACATACATATACTTGTAGAAATAAAAAAGTCAAAATTCATGCCTTTTGACTAATCAAACCGAAACTGAGGATGAGGTAAGAATAAACAAACACAGGAATATATAACAATTAGAATTACAAAGTTAATGAAGGTCGTTGCTAAGGCTTTGTAACTACTTCGTCACATTTTGGCAGGAGATGTATAACCACTACTGGACAATTAGGCTTCAAAACATTATCTAAGGTGTATCCTTGTAGTTTCCGGTATTTCTAGTAATAGAGTTGGGAGATGCTCAGAGTAAGGCATCATATTTTGTACAACACATCACGGTTGAGGCGACAATCCTGAGCATGGTTGAGCTGACAACTTTAAGCATGGTAATTGAACTAACTTGAACATGGTTGAGGCGACCAGAATAAACAAGGTTAAGATGACCAACTTGAACATGGTTGAGTATACAGCCTTGAACATGTTTGAGCTAATCAACTTGAACATGGTTGAGTAGACAACCTTGAATATGGTTAAGTTAACCAACTAAAATATGGTTTAGCTAATCAACTTGAGCATGGTTGAGCTAATCAACTTGAACATGGTTGAGTAGACAACCTTGAATATGGTTAAGTTAACCAACTTGAACATGGTTGAGTAGACAACCTTGAACATGGTTTAGCTAATCAACTTGAGCATGGTTGAGCTAATCAACTTGAACATGGTCGAGTAGACAACCTTGAATATGGTTAAGTTAACCAACTAGAACATGGTTTAGCTAATCAACTTGAGCATGGTTGAGCTACTCAACTTGAACACGGTTGAGGGGACCAGATTAAACAAGGTTAAGATGACCAACTTGAACATGGTTGAGCAGACAACCTTGAAAATGGTTGAGCAAATCAACTTGAACATGGTTGAGGCGACAAGATTAAACAAGATTAAGATGACAACTACGTGAACATAGTTGAGGTGACCAACTTGAACACGATTGGGACGGTTGGGCTGACCAACTGGGACATGGTTGAGATGGCTAACTTTGACATGACTGTTAACATGTTTGTTCATAAACTATTGAAAAGTACAGCACAAAAGGTTGCAGAATATAAATAAAAACTTGCCTCTAATTCGGGTAGCGGGGTGTTTCAACGGGTAAAGGACACGAATGCTTGAGGTGGTATAAGTTTTCGGCCAATAAGTTTTCGTACTGGTTAAAAGGGTATCAGAAAATCATCCAAGAAAAAGTCCTACTTTACACATGTTATACAGCAGAATGCTCATACAGGATACAAAATATGAAAACATGGTAATGTCGAACAAGTTCGACATTAGTAACGCAACTCAGATTTCAAGATTTATAAAATGTAAATTAGAAGTTGCTATCTACAAATCTTGAAATCAGAATGTCGAATCAATCACCTGATTGCCGTAAACTTGTAACTATACGTTATTGTCGAAAGCGTTGTTTCAACAGCTATATGATGGTAACTGCTCAGTTATCATCTTAACCGTTGTCCTTTTTTTGGTTTAGGACTTCGTGTAGATTATAACAAAAAAAAACAGAAAAAGACCAGATCATCTGGAACAACCATGACAAACGGAAACGAACCCACGGGCCTTTTGCCAAAACTCCCTTCAAGGACCCACCACCGGGTACCATACGACCCGACGAAAAACCTCCCCCCGGCACATCGCCGCGAGCTGCGTCCAATGAACGCCACACTCGAGTCGTATAAAACGCGAGAAAACAAACGTCAAGCTGTGATGAAAAACCATTTTGAATCAAAGCAGTTATTATCGTTGACTAAGCACCTGGATACGATGAAAGCTGTGTACTTCGAGAAAATGAAGCGGGAGAAAATGCGTGTGGGGAAATCGCTGTGGGAGCTCGAACAGAGAAAACGAAAGATTATGAGGCAGATTTATAACCATCCATGCACCGACGCGAAAAACACGACCAACCCAGCCTTGTTTTATTTTACGAAAGAAAAACCCAGGCGAAAACAACGAACATACGGCACGAAAGGAAAAAGCAAACTGACAATGTAGTACATCGTGGAAACGATATGGAATCATGAGATCACATGTGATGCACATGTGATCACATTCAAGTCATACATGAACAAAATGTGGCCAAATGCATTTTACATGTGACTCACATGTGAAATTAGCCACTTTGGAAATGAGCGGAGACCTGGGGCATAAGTAAGTTCGCCAGGGCGCTTGGGATCGTTACAGGCGCCCTTGCGAACCTAATTATGCCCCAGGTCTCAGCTCTTTTCCAAAGTGGCGAATTGTAACATAATGTATGGAACTTTTGTGGGGTTCCAACACGTTTTTTTTTATTTTAGCATTACTTTTGGAACAACTGTGACGGAGATTGTGTTTAGGGAATTTGTAGGCCGGAGGTATGTTAAAATGCTGAAACCAATGTAGAAGGCACACGGCAAATTTTTACATGTATATTGTATATACGTATTATTCACACCATAAAGAAGTTGCATCTTTATAAAAATATTCCAGACTGGCGTTGTCCATCTGTAGTGTCACTCTTTTGCACGCCTCGACGTTTCTATATGGACGCTAACAAACACAGCAGACCTCACACACTTTGCAGCAAACTCGTAGCTTCTTCAGCTGCGTTTGTATCCTTGACGAGAGAAAGAATATTTTTTGGGAAGGTGCGATTAAAAAACGAAAAATATTAAAATTTGATATCTCACGCCTAAAAATTGTACATTTCCGATTCTATTGGTTTTTAAGCTTATTTGAGCAATGTGAAATAGCAGGTTGAGTTGGGTGACCATGGAAACGTTATGATTTTAAAGAGCTAAAAAGTCACATGCACGCAATGAGTAAAATTTACCGCTGATTTCGTTTCTGCTCCAGCGCTGTTTAGCACAGAGGTTTACCCCTTTGGGTCGTCTGCACCCCCACCCCTGAGCCTACGGGGAATACGCCACGTGCATTACCTCTTCATCTTTCTCAGGAAGCTCTAATGATCTTTTCCACCACTCAGTCGCCTTATTCAAATTTCCCATTTGTTGATAACACTAAAAATAAAAAAAACGCCTGTCAAAAGCCACTCAAGAGTGCCTATTCCTCCGAGATTACGCATATATATCCACTGTAACCAAGGCGTGAATATTTGGTCTATGTCTGTGTCTGTGTCTGTGTCTGTGTCTATGTCTATCTACATATCTATGCACATGTCTATGTCTGTCTACATATCTATATATATGTCTGTGAACATGTACAATACATATATGTAATATTAACAAACCGAGTGTTCATCTGGTCCAGTCCTCATAGTCGCACTTGAAATATTACATAAAGACACGAGCCGAAGGCGAGTGACTTTATCCCGATAAAGGCCGATTACGAGGTTTGTAAATTACTTCTAAGTCGAATCGATGTGTTGAGCTTACATATAAACAAAATGTGAGAAATAATGTCAAGTAAGCCGACAAAATTTGACTAGGCAAGCAGTCTTCTTTGTCAATAAAGAACATGTGTCTATATCAACCTATGAAGACACTGATTAATCATGCATTTCTTTTGAATTTTGTTTATGAATCATTGATGAGTTAAAACAATATATGATTGGTATATGTGTACATGGATTTTGCATGGTGTTCCCATCTAACGCGTTCATTGGCGAAGTAATTTCCGAAAAGCAGTAATTTCCTCGTCAGTTATTTCAAAATAAATTATATCAAATACAAAACTAGCCAAGAATATTCCCCAAGATGTTTTACTCGTATTTTTTATAAATTCAAACGCTTTTCGCATGTTCCTTAACGATCATGTTCCCCTGGGAAAAATCGACTGAAGTAAACCATTAAGAAAACGTTTTAGTGAGCCAAATGTTTACAGATAACGATAGTATGATGTAGTATGATGTGTGCATTGTTTTAGGTGAGGTTGTCCTTCTTGGTGAGAATGTTCAACCTTGCGATAGTGAACAAAAAGGCTTGTTTTCAGGCAGAACTTGTAATGCCTCGAATAATGAAAAATGTCTTGGAACTTGGGTTGGTCCGAACCAAGGCATTAGTACATTTGATAATATTGTCCTGGCTATGTTAACTGTATCACAATGTATCACCATGGAAGGATGGACAGACACCATGTATAGGGTGAGTGAAGGATATGTGTGTGATATATGGAGACGTTTTTGGTCATGTTGATTTTTCGTGGACATGGAGCTATGATTGCTCCCGGGCGATTACGCCCGGGCGATGTTGACTGTGTTACACTCTGCTTAAAAGTAACCTAATGTTCCGTTCGCATCTGGAACGCGTTTTGGGACCCGGATAGATCCTGGGCGTCTAGAAAGCGTTCCATTACCCAAGACATGTATTATATTTCATAAGAAACACGTACCGAACGCGTCTTCGAACGAGTAATGAACCAACGCGTTCTGGAACAAGTTTGGAACGCGTCTTCCAATAGGTTACTTCTGAGCAGGTACAGTGGAAAGATGAACATCTATAGAACATGCATATTTGGAATCGAGGAGGGTTTATTAAGGATGGTAGGGAACAAGTTCAAGTTGTATATTGCCATAAAAGATCGAGTGACTGTTTATTGTTGCAGTGTTGGAAAAAGAGTGGAAAACTGGATCCTAGGTAATCAGCATGAGAAATGATTGGTTAGTAGTTAGCTCTGGTAGATCGTTAACCAATCATTTTAGTTATTTTATTAACCAATCATTTTAACCATCAACTAGTTACCAAGATTTCAGTCTTCCACTCATAGTTTGGGTTATCAAGGATAATAAACGATGTTAGTACTTTGACCGTTTTTGAACTATTTTAATTTTTTTTTGTAGACCTTTCACGCCACAGATCATGCTGGTTATGTTTATTCCATTTATTATGTATCACTTGTTCTTATTGGTTCGTTTTTTATGTTAAACTTAGTACTTGGTGTTCTCAGTGGGTAAGATATTGTGGATTTGTTATTTAGGACCAGTTTCCACTGAGAAAAAATTTCGCGCTAACTGAGATTTTCTTTTGTCTTCCGAGGTCAGTGGGAGGAATTGGGGGAAACTCTTTGAATTTGAGCAAAAGAAATTTACTTCGTGCGAAAATGTTTCTCAGTGAAAACAGGTCTTCACTGACAGGAGGGGATACGGCGAAATATTACATAAAGGAATGTCAGCAAGTTCTTCATCAGAGTGGTCAACGCAAGCCAATACTGATTTTTACGCACTTAGTGGTGTTTGTTGTCTCGCGTGGTCTGCTCGAGTAATGTTCCATCCAGTGTTCCCGGGGGATATAGGGTGGAACCACTGATCTTTATTGGATCGGCTGAACTGAGCTCTGATTCTTACGTACTGATTGGTTTTCGCTGGCCGCCATATTTTGACACTCAAGACAAAGTTTGTTGTGTTCAATTTCCCTTTTTATCATTTTCAATTCAGTGGATTTCTGATAAAAAAACTGACATTTATAACAATTTCAAACTTTAAAAAAAATTGACATGTTTAAGACTATCACAATGGAACTTATCGAAATTTGTTGCCGAAAGTAGAACTAAACCCTAAACTTATTGTGGAAACTTGTTGCGATATTGATTATATTGATATTGATTGATTATTGTGCAAACTTATTGTGATACTAAACCCAACTTATTGTGCAACTTGCAACTTTAAAAAAAATTGTTGCAGCTTGCACGAAGAGGTGTTATACGGTAAAAAACCTCGTGCAACTTGCAACAAATTTTTTGCTAGACACAAGTTGCATTAAGAATTACAGGGTGTAACAGTATCTTGCAAACCAATGAGGAATTGTTGTTGATTATTTAGGGAATTTGCCAAAGAAAGAGAACGAGTTGAGACAAGAATTAATTTTTTCAAACTCCGACGGGAACTAATTGTTGATCGCCAAGTTGATAGTTATCTTGAATGGATCTCGAAAGCTGGTAATTTATATTGTCATAAAATTTAATTATTAACATATTACATTAGTTTATTTATTTTAATAAATTACAGTAGATAAAGTTAAAAAATGGGTGACCATTAATTATGCTGCATAAATTATCAAATTGTTGTAAATTAATGCAAATTATTATCATCAATATTATAAATTATTATAAATTATCAAAATCTTTATAAATTATTAAGAAATTATGTTGTGGGATGGTACTATTGATTAACAATATCTGAGGCAATAAACTAATTACCAAATTGATTGTTTTAATTCATTTTAAATTAATTGACAACTATTTCTTTTTTAGAGGAAATTATGGTGGATGATCTGGTGCATCCGGAACATAGCAATGATCAGGACTTCACACAACAAAGAACCTTGAGCACTGGATTTGTTTTCAATCCAATTGATGTGTTGGCTGTGGATGGTGGACAGATTCACCGACTGAATTTACCTGAAAGGTGAGAGACTACAGTGATGTAGGAAGGAGGGAGAGAGAGGGGAAGGAAGGGAATGGAATGGAAAGGAAGCGAGTGGGAGGGAGAGAAATTTATATTATATTTCATAACGAACGCGTACTGAACGCGTTTTGAAACGGGTAACGAACGTGCTCTGGAACGCGTTTGGAGCACGTTTTTCATTGGGTTACTTCTGAACAGTACTGTAAATAAGTTTCCGTTTCGTTGAGTGCCTACTCAATAATACGATTTAGCACAGCCAAAAAAAAACTCGGCGTTTTTTTAATATTTTTGTGTGTTAAATTTATATTATTATAATTTTAGAGGACATTCCCTTACAAAAATTTCACATATAATTTCATATATGAAATTATATGTGAAATTTTCGTAAGGGTTGTGACTCGCTATAAAGCGATGCTGTTTTCTCGATAGATATTTTACGTTTTTTAGCAATGATTATTGTTTACTTGCTTTTTAAAAGTATAATAATAGTGATGGAGTTAATGTTCTTATGTTTAAACATGTGTTTGGTTAAATATCTGTAGATATGGTCGTTTTCCAGCGCTGCGACTTCAGGAAAGAGTTTTGCGAATTCGTGTTCGTCGTCTGGTTAAATGCGAAGGGTTTTTCTGGGCCGTTGTGGTTGTTGTGTTATTAAACACAATAAGTCTAGCGACAGAGCACTACAATCAACCACAATGGTTAACTAATTTTCAAGGTTAGTAGATGTTGTGGTTTGTTTTTTGTAAAAGAGTAGAATGGATTATTAATAAAAGATACAGTGAGATATCACGTTGCTTCGTGTATATATCAACAAAGTTTAGGTGCTGCGTAAACAGGATCAAAGAGCGAAAAGGAGGAAAAACTGCGAAATATGTGAAAAATGTTGCTGACTTTTTGAGCGTAGCCCTTTTATCGCGGCAAAACTGTACATTGTATGATTGTATAAAACTTTTATTCTAGATAGTGTTATATTATTTGAGTGATATTTTCAAGTTATCATATGAGCGATGAGGCGATATCAGTTTTATCGCTTGAGGGACGATACTATTGCGAACGAGGGACATTGGTGATATCGTCCTGAAAGCAATAAAACTCATGTCGCCTTATCTCGAGTATGGTAACCTCTTTATCACATACTTGTGTCTACAGTATATGATGCATGTTAGAAACTATATACTGTAAGTATGTAGGGTTACTGTAGAATGTAAACATTTGAGGATTTAGTGGATGTCAATAAATTTCTGTAAATTTCTGTAAATAAATTTCTGTAAATTTATCCCGCTGTTTTGACTGTGATTGTGGCACAGGTATGTGATATTTACATATAGCCCTGTTAACAAGCTTCTTAGAGACATGTTTTTTGGTACAAATAGGTACAAATATAAAAATCCTTTACTAAATAAGCAATGTAAATCTAATCTATGTAAACAGAATTTGTTTTACACTGCTTTGTAAAATAATTTGTCGAATTAACTGAACCCAAATGGCTAGCAATGCCTTTTAGTTGAGAGCGTTTTCATCACTACACGATATAATCAGCCATAACGACTTGCTTTTGATGAGAAAAAATGCCAGCAAATTTCCTAAATGCGTCCTTTAACGACTGTTGACGCCAGTAGTTCCATTACATTTAATGTAACGTAGACCGATATAAATGAGGCCGAATGATTCAAGTATAGTGGCGCCCCATTTGCAAGGTTCGATATGCATAAGTTATATGTTCACGAAAATAATATATGAAATCATTCACTTGTAATATTATATAAAACAGAAAATCATATAGTTATAATTAGTACATAAAATTATTTTATATACTAATTTGTCAAAAACAATTGCGTTTCCTCGTTATTTTTGGGAGAAGTCATGTTAGCTCGAGATACCGTATGATGATATATGTAGATTGCTAAGTAATTTGCCTCTAATGGTTTAAAAACCAGTCAACTTTATCTTGAATGCATGAGACATACGCTGTATGACATTCTCGTTGGAAACAACAACCGACAACTCTTGGGTAGAACATATTTCAAAGAATAACCCCATCTTGGAAACTCAAGATATGAGTCAGTCAAGTGTGAGCTTCTCTTCTCGAGCACGTGATGACTTTGAAATAAGGTCGAAATATCACATTTCAAATTTTCTCACAAATGTTTAATTCATATCTTGACTTTTTATGATGGCATTATTCTTTAAATTTAATCTCGACTTTTAGGCAATTCCCGTGGGACTTTAATACCAAAAGACCAGGACCATACCCAGGGAGGTCGCTAGGTTTGGGTATGCTGTCTCTTTCTCTCAAATTTCCCGATTAAGCATAGCTATTTCGAAAACGTAGCGTCTGTGGACATTTTGTTATTTAGGTTTGAAAATTCGATACTGTAAACTGACGATTAAAAAACTGGACACTATTATATGTTAGCGATTTCATTAAACAGTAATCTCTCTCTAGAAGTGTGAGTAGTATTTCCGGTGCACATACTTCAGAGCGAAATGTATTTCTATTTGATATGCAGGGATTTAGTGTCCTACTCTGTTAAGTAATCTCGTTAGATGGTTGGCTTTCTTTGTAAGAAAATTATTGGAATAACCCTTGTTGGCCTTTAATAATTGTATCTTCACCATTTTTATGGATCAGGTGTCCTTAATTTTAGCCAACATTCCGCTTGAGAACTCTACGCAGTGGCCAGAAGACTTAGCCCGGACATTTTTTTATGTTTAGTTCGATAACGTCGCGTAGTGTTTCAATTTGTGCGTATTGGAAGGCAAGATATTCACATGAGGTGGCAAATTTTTTACGGTACAAAATTTGTTTCCAAGTTACTAACAGGTCTCAGAAAAGTTATTAACAGCTTGTGCCAATGTTAATTTTTTTGTAATTACTGTAGCGGCTATTAGGTCTCTAGGTACTTGAATAAGAATTTATTACAAGGCTACAGGGGCCACTGTCGTGTTAATATGCCATGGGTCAATTAAAAGAAAGATTCGCAGAAAGGAATTACTTACGAAGAACTTTGGTGAAATCTGTCAGCACATGTGCGGGATTAGCGGAAACAAGACAGCGGCGATACGACAAAGTTGATGAAGGAGTCGTTTTGCAAGTGTTCTAAGCATAAAATAGTGGAATGAACTATTTCTTTTGATATCACTGTATGTCATAATTTAATTTTGTGACAAATTGCAGAATATTAAGGAGCAGGGACCTTTTTGTTAATACTGTAAATAAATCGAAGAACATGTTTAAATTCAGTACGTTTTAGCTCTAATAATACACTAAAAATCTACTAACACTTCTGAAATTCATAAATAATTAATGAACTAACTATCCAATAAATACTCCATATTTATGTCCCATGACATCTTTGTAAACCCCCGTACAGGTTAACAATCTCATAATTAGTATTCTTAACTTTGATACAAATCCTAATTACCATGCTCTTATCAACTTTTTTAAAAATGCTCCTGACCAATATTCATATTCCACATTCATTACCTATTGGTTCATTTCACAAGTACGTTAAAATACTCGCGGCAGATCTGCATGCTATTTACAACGCCTCGTGCTACGCCCTCGCCATTGTCAATACCCATACAGACCTGCCGCTTGTATTTTAACTAGTACTTAACAGTGACGCTTATGTAACATTTGGTAAGATAAGTTTAGGAAATTAGGAATAACAACAGGAACCAATTAGGAACCAATCTAGCCTGACTTGATGGCAAATATTTGTCACATAAAAACCATTCAGCCTTAAATGAAAACTTTGTGGTTCTGTCATACCGGATTTACTTTAATATGGAATGGAACGCGACTTTTTGTAACTTTTAATATGTTTGTCTTACCGAATGTTTTATTGGAAAACTAATACTTTTTTTTCAGATCGTGCTGGCATTGTGTTTCTTTCCATCTTTCTTCTTGAAATGTTTCTTAAAATTTATGGTTTGGGGCCAACAATGTATTTCAGATCAACTTTTAATGCTTTCGATTTTCTAGTAAGTAATTTGTCATCTTGTTGGAACATTTGGTCAGTTCTATTACAGAATCATCCTCAGAGAATAACATGAAAGAGAAATATTTTATGATTTCTAACACTGTTTTAGACAATACGACAAACGTATTGGCTGAAGCGAGATCTGTAATAGAATTGAAACACTGTACATCCTCTCATGGATCAGTGTTTAGGTCATCACGAAAATATTTCGTACACTTAAATTGGATAAAAACTCACTTGTTTTCATTTTTATTGATTTCAGGTTATCATATTTAGTTTAGTTGAACTGTTTTTTCAAAAACCACTTGGTATAAGTGTTCTTAGATTACTGCGATTATTGAGAATTTTTAAAGTAACCAGTTACTGGTCGTCGTTGAGAAATCTTGTCAAATCATTGGTCAGGAGTTTGAAGTCCATTCTTAGTTTAATATTTCTACTCTTTCTTTTCATTGTCATCTTCGCTTTGCTTGGAATGCAGTTTTTTGGAGGAAAGTAAGAAAACATTGTTTTATTTCGCATAATTATTAGAAGTACTCAATTGATATATTTATTAAATGGCAAGTCTCACCCCAGGTGAGACAGCGCGCTGTGACTGGTTTTGGACCATTTTCTTTGTGGTCCATTGTTTCCCCGTAATGGACCGGTCATCAATTACTTTCCCATAATGCACTGGCGATCCGTTACTTCTCATTAATGGACTTGAGAACAATCACTTTTTCATAATGGATCGCCAATCCATTACTTTCCCGTAATAGACCGGAAATCCATCACTTTCCCATAATGGACCGGCGGGCCATTACTTTCCCGTAATGGACCGGCAATCCATTACTTTCCCGTAATGGACTTGCGGTCTATTACTTCCCCGCAATAGACCGCCGATCCATTTCTTTTCCGTAATAGACCGGGAATCCATCATTTTCCCATAATGGACCGGCGATCCATTACTTTCCCGTAATGGACCGAAGATCTTTTACTTTACTAGCGGTCTATTACTTCCCGCAATGGTCCGGCGATCCATTACTTTCCCGTAAGGTACATTTCATGCCTTTTTTTTAAAAAATATCTGTTGTTGTGTTTTTTAAAAAGATTTTATAGTGACGTTGATCCTCCGAGAACGAACTTTGATGATTTTCCTAACGCCATGTTAGCTGTCTTTCAGGTAATGTCTTCAGTTTTGTCCGCCTTACAAAGTTCCCTCAAAATGGTGTTCATCACACTGTTTGAAGGTCCTTGTGATACACAGCAGAAATGTTATTGTATTCAGGCAACATATATTTTAAGCCTTTATCGTGGGAAGAATTGGTACTAATGAAAAAAGGAAATGGAAATTAGTGCTTGGGATAAACTCTACCTGCTAAGTCAACTTGTTTTCAATTTTACTTACTTGACTTAGTTGGTCTGAAAAATGAAATAGTCAGGCCTAATTCATTGATCAGTGATTTTATTAAGCATACAACTATATTTACTATAACAACGAAGGATGTTTTGTTGAAATTTTGATATGTTTTCTTATCTACTTTCATATTTTAGATTATTACTGGCGAAGACTGGAATGCAGTTATGTACAATGGTATCCAGGCCCACGGTGGCGCAAAAAGCTCCGAAGGACTGGCCTACAGTGTTTACTTTGTTCTTTTAGTTATAATTGGAAACTGTATCCTTTTGGTATCCAAGTGTCTGACGGGGAGGACTGAGACAGTTTTCCCCGTGAAACTGTTTGTGCGTGTGCTTTGTATAGGGAAATATGTGTAATCTTATACTTGTAGTCCTTGCATATCGATATTGTATTTTCAAATTAATCGTTCTCTCTCCTGACTTTCGGTAATGGTCAGTTTATAAAAGCATGCCAGTTTTTCTTAACTTGTGTTCTAAAAAGATACATTATTAAATGTCTTTTTGGCCATTGCTGTTGATAATCTGGCTAATGCTCACGTATTGACCGAGGACGAGAAAAACGAAAAGTTAGAGCGGGAAGCGAAGAAGAATGGCGAACACCAACCAAAGTCGAAGTGGAGCGAGGTTGGGACCGTTTCCAAGACTTTAGCTTTAGTGACTTCTTGGAAAAATAATGTGAACCAATCAGCTGAGGTCTCAACCTGTGAGGGTGAAGGAGAAAATGGAATAAATGGGTGAGAAAATGAGAAGTGTGTTATTTGATACAACATCTTAAATTAGAAAACGTTGATGGAAAATATATAATATAGAATATATTATAACCACATAATGTAGAGAATGTTGCGTGTTTTATATAAAGTATTTTAAAATTATGGTATATGTGGAGAATATTACATGTTTTATGCGTAATATTAAAGTTATATAATATATAGTTATGTAATATAGATAACATTTAAATTATATAATATGTGGAAACTATTAAACGGCTGGAAAAAGATATGAATTTAATATTTAAGTTGTGAAAGCAATATTTTACTTTGGAGAGCAGAGAGTAAGAACGAATTGCTTTGTATAAAACTTTTTATTTATATTTTTGTAATTATTTTCTTCAGATCGACTTCCGGTTCTCCAATCAAAACGGAGCTGACAAAGGTAATACCGCTGTACCAATGTAGTACATACACACCTAAAAATCTCAAATGCTTGATCAAGGTTGATAGCTTATCAACCCTTGATCAACATTGATATCAAGGTTGATCAAAGTTGATGCAGCGGCGGATCTAGACGTCAGTCAGAATAAATTACACAACTCACTGGAAGAAATTTAAAATTCAAAATACCTGGATAAATATCTGATTGGTTAAACAGTTCTATAGAATACAAATCCTACCAATATGATCGTTCTTCGGGTATTTTGAATTTTAAATTACAATTCTATATTTATTCTGACTGACATCTAGATCCGCCAGTGTTGATGAGCGATCAAGCTTGATCAAGCTTGACGCATCAAGCTTGATCAAGGTTGATGGTTTATCAACGTTGATCAAGGTTGATGGCATCATGATAAATCATGCTTGACGCATCAACCATGATCGTGCATGATCATGCATCAAACTTGAACAAGCTTGATATCTCATCAACCTTGATCAAGCATGATCGATACATCAACCTCGAACAATATTGATATCAAACATGAACAAGATTGATGTCAACCACGATCAAGTATGATATCAATACTGATCAAGCTGGCCAGCTCAACCACGATCAGGCTGGCCAGCTCAACCACGATCAAGCTGGCCATCTCAACCATGATCAAACTGGCCAGCTCAACCATAATCAAGCTGGCCAGCTCAACCATGATCAAGCTGGCCAACTCAACCATGATCAAGCTGGCCAGCTCAACCATGATCAAGCTTGATATCAAGCATGACCAAAGTTCCTCTCACATTTCACTTGTACAAACTCTAACCTTCATCGAGTATTTAGTAGTGTACATTAAGTTTAAGGATTGAGTTTAAGTGTAGCAGTTAGGATCTAGGGTAAATGCTTTCAATGATTAGAAACTTCATGCTTATATATGGTTTACCTTTTTTTAGAGTTTAATGAGAAATATTAATAAATATCGTAAAGAAATTGGAGAGAATAACGAGACTGAGATGGAAAAACCTGATATCAATCCATTAGGTGCGACAATTATTTAATATTTAATATTTAAAAACTTAGTTGTATTTCGTTAAATTATAGTTTAATAACAATTTAATATAACTACTGTTGCATGTATACCAAATTTATGATAATAATATTGCTCCTGTTGATCACCAAATTTAATAATAATTTAATTGCTCTTCTATGCCAAATTTTACGATAATTTATTTTAATATTCACTTTTCGTAAACTTGCGTCCTAATTGGTCGATTTGCACCACGTGATAATACTTTATTAAACAACAACGCCTGGCCATGTGTTAAAGCCGCGCATAAAATTACTCAAATATAAAACGGTTAAAGTACTTTTTGTTCGTGTCTTATTAGGATTTGCTTGCACTCGTTCACCGAACAAGGAACGAGAAATTTTAATACTGTATTGTGTACTATATACTGTATTAAGTACTATATATACTGTATTATGTACTATTACCGCGATTTCAAAGCCCGCGTGTTTTTGTAAGGGCGAGCCGCAGGCGAGCGATTTCAAAGCAAAGCTCAAACTC